>PVJC01020270.1:0-29418 GCA_004026665.1 Murina feae
CCCCCCCCCCCCATTGACTCTCCCAGGGGTATGGGGTGGGTGTGAGGTAGATAGCTAACTTTAAGTAGGCATCCATATGGTATGCATACCTTTAAATGTTACTTTTAACTTAAAGAATACAGAAGGCTGTCTGAATGAGTTTCCTTTCAGCATTGCAATAGTGGTTTGTCAGAGGTCTCATCCCCCTGTAATAGAGGTATATTATCTTCTCTCTGGCAGATCCCATTAACCTGTGTACACAGAGAACATCTTTGTATTAGGAATGGAGCATTATCCAAACCCATTACACTAGGAAAAATACAACATTTATTTCTCAGTGGATTATTTCCTCTATTTCTGTTGCTATTTCAGAGGCACTGCAGAGGGTAACACAAACTCTCTGTAAATATGAAATTAAAAAGACTAGCTGGAAGTCTCTAAGCTAGGAGCCAAGTATACTATGCCACATTCACTTCCTTTATAGGATACAAGAAAATGAAAAACATATGGGGTGACTTGTTGAGTTGATTTTTGTTCTGTACTCTATTCTTGCTATGATTTGTTTTCAGAATAAAACATTCTAAGTGCTTCTTGGTGGATGCATGTGGGTTTGAAAACACCACAGCATGTGGGACCCCGTAAAACACGAATTTCATTTATTTTCCTTGGCTTCTGTTTGTCATGATCTGTTCACTATGACAGTCTGGGAAATAGTAAATTTTAGCAAGGTCTTAGGGCTGAGTCATGAACTTCACTTTGGTCAGGGTAAGAAGTCTGGTAATGAGAACTGGACGGATATTCCACGTAGTTCTTCCATTTATGCAATTTATATTATTGGGTTTTGGTTTTTACTGTTGAGATTGAAACACCTAATTATATGTCTAGGCACATTCTACTGAATTTATTTTACTCCATGTATTAGTCACTTATTGCTATAGTAATGTTGTGTAACAAGCAGCCACACTATCTCTGTGACATAACACAAAAAGCATTTATTAAGCTCATATGTTTGTGGGTCAAATGGAGATCAGCAGATCTAGACTGGGCTCATGTAGGGAAATTGCCTGGGGCTACTCTGCTTCACATATCCCTCTTTCTCCTCCTAGGGCACTGGGTTAGGCCTCCCATATTCCTATTATCAGTGTAGAAGTGTAAGAAAGCACGCTCAATCACCAATATGCACATCAATGTTTTAAATGGTGGCGGGGGGCGGGTGTCAATTCATAACCCATGGACACAGATAATAGGGCGCTGAAGGCCTGGGGCATGGGGGTTGGGGATGGATTGGAGGGGGTCAATGGGAGAAAAAGGGACATATGTAATACTTTCAATAATGAAGAGTTATTAAAAAATTAATGGGGGGGTCCCATCATACCCACTAATCTTCTATTGATCAAAGCATGTCACATGGATAAATTCAAAGAGAAGAGAAATATTCTTCTCTTTATTGGAGGAATTGCAAAGTGTAGGAATTAGGTCATTAACATAATCTACCATAAGGGTTATTATTTATTTTCATTCTCTTGGTGATAACAGACCATGTAGATAGAATGGATTGATGGAACCAAAGGAAGCAGTTCATCTCAATCTGTTGCTTGATTGTGTGTGTGTGTGTGTGTGTGTGTATGTGTAATTTCTGATTTTATATCTTTCTCCTCCTCTTGCTTTTCTTATTAGAATAAGGGTGACATTTTCTTTATTTATCATTTTATTCCCAGAATAGTTCTTGTTAATAAAAGCTCAGTATATATTATTATAATGGATTAGTGAACTTTATCTAAAGCTAAGCTTGAACCAAAATCAGTCGAGGCAACAGATTAATTGATTCTGAGTTGAGATAGTTTTAGGTGCACACCATTATGATTTGATATATGTATATATTGCAAAATGGTTACCACATAAGTTTATTTAACACCCATTTTTCACACAAAAAATCCAAGTATTTTTCTTGCAATGAGAACCTTTAATATTTATTTTCTTAGCAACTTTAAATATACAGCACAGTGTATCATTATGCTGTACCTTATATCCCAGGAATTAATTACTTTATAATTGGAAGTTTGTCCTTTTTGATGACTTTCACTCATTTCACCCACTCTCTGATTCTGGCAACTACCAATCTATTCTCTGAGTTCCTTTTTTTGTTGTTTTGTTTTTTCAGATTCCACATAAAAACGAGATCACACAATATTTATCTTTCTTGTCTGACTTATCTCACTTAGCATAATGCCCTCAAATCCAACTGTGTTGTCTCAAATGGCAGGATATCCTTTTATATGGCTGAATAATGTTAACTGAACATGTAAGCCACATTTTCTTGATCTGTTCATCCATTGGTTGCTTGTTTCCCTGTCTTGGCTGTTGCAAATAATGCTGTAGTGAACATGGGGTTGCAGATTTTTTTTGAGATAGTGATTTTGTTTCCTTTGGGTAAATATCCACAAGTAGAATTGCTTGGTCATATGGTAGTTCTATTTTTAATTTTTTGAGGAACCTCCATACTATTTTCCATAGTAGATGTACTCTTTACATTCCTACCAACAGTGCACAAGAGTTCCCTTTACTTCACATTCCCACCAACCCTTGTTATTTCTTGTCTTTCTTTTTTTTTAATATAGTTTTATTAATTTCAGAGAAGAAGGGAGAGGGATATATAGAGAGAAACATCAATGATGAGAGAGAATCATTGACTGGCTGCCTCCTGCACACTCCCCACATGGGAGGATCGAGTCCGCAACTCTGGCATGTGCCCTTGGCCGGAATCGAACCTGGGACTCTTCAGTCCGCAGACTGACGTTCTATCCACTGAGCCAAACCAGGTAGGGCTCTTGTCTTTCTTATAATAACCAATTTAATATATGTGAGGTGATAGCTCATTGTGGTTTTGATTACATTTCCCTGGTTAGTGATGTTGAACATTTTTTATATGTCTGTTGGCCATCTGTATGTCTTCTCTGGGAAAATCTTTATTCAGATCTTATGCCTATTTTTTAATTGTATTTTTTGTTTTGTTTCTTGTTTGTTTTTACTATTGAGTTATATCAGTTCTTTCTATATCTTGGGTATTTACCCCTTATCAGATACAAGATTTGCAGATATTTTCTTTCATTTGGTGGGTTGCCTTTTCATTTGTTGATGGTGTCCTTTGCTGTTCAGAAGCTTTTAAATTTGATGTAGTCTCCGACATGATTATTTTTGCCTTTGGTTGCCTTGCTTTTAGTGTTAAATCCAAAACATTATTGCCAAAATCAGTGTCAGGCAATAATGTTTTCTCTCAGGAGTTTATGATTTCAGTTTGGATTGGGTTGTTTATAGTGTAAGATAGGGATCTACTTTCTATCTTTTGTATGTGGCTGTCCAGTTTTTTAAATACCATTTATTTAAGAGGCTATTCTTTCCTCATTGTATATTCTTGGCTTTTTGTTGTAAATTAATTGACTGTATAGGTTTATTTCTGGGCTCTCTATTTGGTTCCATTGATCATTGTGTTTTTTTAATGCAAATAGCATAATGTTTTGATTACTATTGTTTTGTAATATAGTCTGAAAGTAGGAAGTATGATGCCGTCAACTTTGTTTTTCTTTCTCAAGATTGCTTTGGTTATTCAGGGGCATTTGTGGTTGCACGCAAATTTAGGATTGTTTTTTTCTAATTTTGTGAAAAATGCTATTGGAATTTTGATAGGAATTGCATTTGAATCTGTAGATTGGTTTGGATAGTATGACTATTTTAACAATATTAATTCTTTCAATCCATGGGCACATAATATCTGTATATTTATTTGTTTCTTTTCAATTTCTTTCATCAATGTTTTATAGTTTCACTGTACAGATTTTTTACTTCCTGGGTTTAATTTATTGTTAGATATTTAATTCATCTTGATGCAATTTTAAATAGGATTGTTTTACAGATTAATTGATTTTTAACTTTTATTGAGTCCTTAGTTTTATTCAGCACTTATCTAATCCAATAAAAGAGTAATATGCTAATTGTGTCACTCTGCTACATTCCAAGCCACACCCACCAGCCAATCAGAGCAAATATATGCAAAATAAGCCAACCAAGATGGCAGCTGGCAGCACAGAGCTAGAGCAAACGTTTGACCCAGCGTTGGAGGAAGCTGCCTGCCTAGGCAGGCTGTGACCTCCACTCAAGCCAACAATGTTTCAATTATAGCCATGGAGCTGGGAGCAAACAGGAGACTTTGTTGCCCCGGCGATGGAGGAAGCTGCCTGCCTAGGCCGGCTGTGGCTTCCACTCAAGGCAACAAAATTTCAATTCTGGAAGTTAAATAAACCCCAGATACCTGCTTCCAGCCAGCCTTGCTGGGAGCTTGGGTGGCTGGGGGCTGTGGACAGCCTGCAAACAGCCATCAGCCCCTCACCCAGGATGACTCCACCCTAATGGGGTGAGGGTCCCTGCTGGGGGGCTTTGCCAGCCTTCAAAAAGCCATCAGTCCCTCACCCAGGATGACCAGGCACCCCAGAAGGACCCCCACCCCAAAGGGACTGTGACCAGCCTGCAAACAGCCATCAGCCCCTCGCCCAGGCTAGCCAGGTACCCCAGCAGGATCCCTTACCCTGAAGGGGCTGTGGCCAGCCTGCAAACAGCCATCAGCCACTCACCCAGGCTGGCCAGGCACCCCAGGGGAGACCCTTACCCTGAAGAGGATGTGGCCAGCCTACAAACAGCCATCAGCCCCTCACCCAGGCTGGCTAGGCACCCCAGCGGAGACCCCACACTGATCTGGGACACCCTTCAGGGCAAACCAGCCAGCCCCCACCCATGCATTAGGCTTCTATCCTATATAATAAAGGGGTAATGTACAAATTGACCCTAACAGCAGAACCACTGGGAATGACTGATCAGTATGACACACACTGACCACCAGGGGGCAGATGCTCAATGCAGGAGCTTCCCCTGGTGGTCAGTGCACTTCCATAGGGGGAGCTCTGCTCAGCCACAAGTCAGGCTGATGGCTGCCAGTACAGTGGTGGTGGTGGGAGCCTCTCCTGCCTTCTCAGCAGTGCTAAGGATGTCCGACTGCAGCTTAGGCCTGCTCTCCACTGGCAAGTGGACATCCCCTGAGGGCTTCCGGGCTGCCAGAGGGATGTCTGACTGCCAGCTTAGGGGAGCGGGCCTAAGCCAGCAGGCGGACATCCCCCAAGGGTTCCCAGACTGCGAGAGGGCACAGGCCGGGCTGAGGGACCCGCCCCCCCCCCTCACACACACACCGCCAAGTGCACAAATTTTTGTGCACTGGGCCTCTGGTAATATATAACACACTGTGGCAAGCACTGACTTTGTAAAAGGCATAACATCTGGCCTCAAAGAGAGGAGATAAGATACATAATCAAATATTCACTTTTTACATTTATTTTTTGCCACCACAATCCTCTTTTTACAGTTTATGGAAATGTCTAGCAGGATGAGGAGTTGTAGCAAAACCATCCTCTCTTGTCCCCAATTTTGAGATCTTATCATTAAGGAGTCTGGTAATTTAATTAACTAGATATAGCTAAAATACTTTAAAAGTTAGTACTTAAAACAACTTTCTTGTTTGGCTCACATGATCCAGTTTTAAAGAAAGAAAGTACTACCAAAGTGATCTCATCAATTAATATCTTTCTTCAAAATACTTCCCCTTCTTCCTTTAGATTTAACAAAGCTCAAGTTGATTATATCCTAAGCCTTTGATCTTTGACTTCCTAAGGCCATCTTAACTCACTTTCCATTGCCAGAGTTCTTGAAGGCACGATTTATATTTACAGGCTGTCTCCAATTCCTTAGCTTCCGCTTCCTCTTTTACCTTTATCTTTCAGATTCTGACCTCACTTCTGTCACTGCTCACTGAAGATCAAGTTCCTAATCCAAAACCTTTTTTTAAAGTGTGTCATCCCCTACCTCTTTGTAGTGGTGGCCAAAAATTTCTATCTCTTGATGGTATTTTTTCATTCTGCATATAAATTTATTATCTACTATGTCCTCAACACTATGCAGTGTTTGGCATACAGGGATTTGCACATACGATTAGTTTAATGGGGCATCACAGCTTTGTGAGAGTACCAACATGAAACTTACAAACATTTTCCATTAGCTACCTTCAATCTTCTGTTGAATTCCCCTTTCTCTTTTTAAATGATAACTTGAAAATATATAATTTTCTGCTTATACCCATTTGTTGAAAATCCAATCCAGTTTAGGACTTAAATGTCAAAGTTGATTTTAATCTCATCCTCTCTCCCCTGCCTGTGGCTGACTTGGCTGGTCACTCCTAGGGAAGTGGTGGGGGTGCTACCATCTGCATTTTACTCCTCATCCCACTTCTTCACCTTGGGGTGGTAGTGGGAGGCTATGGCCTGGACCTCACCAGCTCCACTCCTTCCTCTTCTTAGGGGTATGCACAACTCTCATCTTCACTTCGTTGGTGTCACTGTTTTTTCTGACCAGTACTGACTGATATTTGATGCTGCCCATGTGGCAAGGGTTCAGATGTGAACAGGTATGAGTTTATCTCACCACCTCACCTTGAGATGAGGGGTCCCGATAAGTCAACCTCTGGCATTGTGTGCAGTTCTCACCATCACAGCTCCTTGATGTTAGATCCCATGTTTTATGTCAGTACTCCCACAGGTTGTGACTCCCAAATAAACTAAAAGGATACAAGAAATGGTTAATAAATTGATATGCAGAATAAAGTAAAGGTACAAGGAACGATTCCCTTCCTCCAGTAGTCCCCTGGGATGGGAACAGCAAGGTGGCTCAAGCCCAACCACCTTTTTCAGTGTCCACTAGACTATAGGAAACTCACTCTGTTTCCATCCCAGATAGTGAGAGGTCCAGCTACCTCCCTCACTAGCTGCTCCTCTCTGCCCAGTCATCTCACTTTAGGTATCTTCCTGTTTGGACAGGCACAAGTGAGGAAGATGGCCAAGTTTATTGTCTAAGTGGATATCTAACTGGAGGACACAACACAAGTTTCCTTGTCTTTATGGCACCCCCAACCTCATCCTATGATACACTGAATGGAAGTGGGTAAGGAGGTACCCTCTTTCCTTTCAACACAAACTCTGTACCTCCTACCAAGGTAGGTGACTCACATCTTTCAAACTCCCTCTCCCCTTCTATTTCAGTTTCTATAAATAGGAGATGTATGTGTTAGAGGGGTCTGTTAGTATAGCAGAGCTGGCTCTATAACTTCTCAGTAAGACCCAAGGGGAGACATCTAGCTCCAGTTGTGGTGACTGGATAATGGGGCATGCTTGGTGCCTCTTGGGTCTTAACAATGAATCTGATCAGGAGCCACAGAGATTCCCACTCAGCATCCCATTGTTCAGTAACAAACAGAGGCATGGAAATGTTACAGGTCTCTGACAGAAGTTTACCTCAGGAACACATAGTGCGAAGTAAAGTGACGATTTAGTCACTTCTGTATTTTGCTGTCATAAAACCAGACCAGTCTGTGACCATTCCTTTCTCTCAGACTCTCTCTCTTCATTTTTCCTGTAAGACTTAGGTTCTCTTCCAAGTTTGTGTCTTCAGTTTTCTGTATTCTTCATAATCTTCCCGAACAAGGCTTCTATTCTTACAGCCTCAATGCTTACTTTGAGGATCACTCCAACATTTAGCTCTTTCCTTAGCTCCTTTGCTACATTGACATTACTAATTTTTTAAAAATTCTCATCTACGGCTATGTTTTTATTGATGAGAAAGGGGGGGGGGGAGAGATAAGAAAAACATGGATCAGCTGCCTCCCACACCCTTCCTGACCAGGACCATGCTCCTACTGGGATCAAACCTGCAACCTGGGAAATCAATGCAGGACTCTTCGGTTCATGGGAAGATGCTCCATTTAATTGAGCCACACTGGCCAGGATGCATTACCTAATTTATGCCTCTGTAAGGATATTTTGTCAGAATTCAAACTGACATTTTCCAAACTGAGTTATCATTTTTACTTAAGCCAGCTTCTTCCAGTTTCCTAAATTTTTACTATTTTTTATTTCCTGGCTGCCTGAACTCCCATCTTGTCACCTTTCACTCTTCACCCTTTCCTCCTAGTTGTTTCCTATTTTTCTAAATTAGTTCTTCCCCCAATTTTTTTAAAAAAATATATTTTATTGATTTTTTACAGAGAGGAAGGGAGAGGGATAGAGAGTTAGAACCATCGATGAGAGAAACATCAATCAGCTGCCTCCTGCACACCCCTCACTGGGGATGTGCCTGCAACCAAGGTACATGCCCTTGACTGGAATCGAACCTGGGACCCTTGAGTCTGCAGCAGACACTCTATCCACTGAGCCAAACCAGTCAAGGCCCCAGTCTTTTATATCTATTTCTTCCTATATTAGATTACTAAGACTGTATGGTCAAGTACCACAGATTTGGTGGCTGAAGCAATAGAAATTAATTTTTTTCACTGTTGTGAAGGCTAGAAGTCCAAGATCAGATTTTGTGAGGATGGTTTCTCTTGAGGCCTCTCTCTTTGACTTGTCACTGGCTGTCTCCTCCCTGTGTCCTTACATGGCTTCCCTCTAGAAGGGCCTCAAGAGCTGATGTGTCTGTTTCTAGATTTCTTCCTTTTATAAGGATGCCAGTCCTATTGGATTAGGGCTCAACCTAATGACTTCATTTGAACTTAATTACCTCTTTAAAGACTCTATTTCCAAGTATAGTAACATTCTGAGGTATTGGGGCTTAGGACTTCATCATATGAATGAATTTCAGGCACATGTAATTCAGCCCTTAACACTGCCTTTTCCTTGGCTGCCTTTAGTCAACCTGTTATTTCTTGCCTTGCTTTCTGCAGTCTTTCTTACTATTCCACCCTGCCCCACCCCCAGATTTCCTGCCTTTGTTTTTTCACCACTTTACTGCACACGATTAATCTTTCTAAGGATTTTATTTTTTAAATCAGCCACATCTTGATCACTCTTAGTTTGACATCTTCGGGCATCCACCATGTGGCCTTTCCAGTCTTGGCTGTCACTGCTCCTCAACATACCCCCTGTTCTAGTCTAACTAACTAAATTACTGCTGTGTCCCAAGCAAATTCTGCATTTGCCTTGACTGTCCCTCTCTATTTCTAATCCTGTCCACTCTTCAAGACTCAGCTGAAATGGCTGCTTAACTTACGGAGCTCTTCCTGACACTCTTGGTTGGGATGAATTTCTCTCTAAACACTACTCCAGTTATACTTAACCTTATTTCTCTTAGAGACTTCCTACTGTCTCTGATTATAGTAGTTTATGTGACTCTTACCTGTGGTACCAGTGTATAATTTCCTTTAGCATAGAGGATAAAAACTTGTGTTTCCCACTGTGCTTTTGGTAGAATATAAACTCAGATGTTTTTCCTGCAATGTCTTATTTACAGATTCAATAATTTGTGGTATGACTTTTAAAAGGAAGAGTACTTTTGCACATGTAAAAGCTTGTCTCAGTTCTTATTGCTATCAATAATGAATAAACGATATGAACTATAATATTTATGTTTGCACACTAAATAATCAATCTACTAACTCTAGATGTGCCGAGACTGTTCAGGCTACCAGCGTTGCTTATGGTAAACAGAGGCGTCCTCAAAGCCGAAGGTGCTTGGACCTAGTGAGAGGCTTTCAGGAACGTGGCTGAATGAAGTGGACCACTAAGCCCACAATCTTTTTGAGCAGCTGCTGAGCTCTCTGTGCTTTGTGTGTCCCTTTCTTATGGGTGACTAGTAACAAACCTCTGAAGCATGCAAGGGAGTGAAAATGAGAGTTTGGGGTTCATGGCCTCAGCTGTTTGAATTTGTCACCCTGGTCAGATAGCACAAATTCTCTCCTCCCTTTTGCATTGTCCTGATTTTCCACAAGTGTGTTTTCCCCAACCTGATGGGAAAATGCATAATTTATTGCATCACCGAATTTACTGTGAAACCAATTGTTTTCCTAATGTGTGGAATCAATATAAACAAAACCAACAAGCATGGCTTGTGGTTTATTGAAAACACGGCTTTTTGTGTGCGGTTTCAGCGAGCTGCATGATGTGGGATAGTGGTCCCTGCAAGAAAATGCTCAAGCAATTTGCTATCTTCCCTTAAGAGTAACACTGCCATAGCCCAGGAGGATGATATGCTTCATACAGCGGGTATAAAATATTTCAGGACTCATAAATTGAGGCCAATCTCAAAGTCTTTTCTTCCTTATGTGATCATTTTCTTCCTTATGTGAAACAGCGGATGAAAGATACCTCTCTGCAGCTCTAAATGTCAGGTTTGATGTGTGTACCACCTACAGGCTAATAAACAATTAACTTAAAAAAAAGAAAGAAAAAGAGAGATGGATTATAAAATAGCAATGAAATTGCGAGATTTAGAATACTTAGGCTTTCCTAAATAACTGCTCAATCCTTATTATGTTTATCTATTCCAGATCTTCTTCAAAAAAAAATTGAGTCAACTGATCAGATAATTTCAAGCCCGTAAAACTTACTTAAAAATTTTGTCGCCCTAGCCAGCTTTGCTCAGTGGTTAGAATATTGACAGGGGACTGAAGGGTCCCAGGTTTGATTCTGGTCAAGGGCACATACTTTGGTTGCAGGCTCAGTCGCTGGCACTGTGGGTGGCAACCAATTGATGTGTCTCTTTCACATTGATCTCTCTCTCTCTCTCTCTCTCTCTCTCTCTCTCTCTCTCTCTCTGTCTTTCCCCCTCCCTTCCACTCTCTAAAAATCAATGGAGAAAATATCCTCAGGTGAGGATTAACAACAACAAAAATTTTTGTCATACCAACTTGTATCATGAAGTTTGATATCAGATATGACTTTCTTGTAGTCAGTGACCAACCTACTGCCCTACTCACAACTTCAGTCTCTCTCTTGCTCCTACAAAAGTCGCATTGTTTATGTTCTAGAGAAAATCAATTGATCCTCACATTGGAGTTGTTTGTTTTTAATTTATTTTAAAAAACTTATTTTTATTGATTTGGGGCAATATATGTTAATAAAATTATGTAGGTTTCAGGTGTACCATTCCATATTATCTGTATATGTACTGTATTGTGTGTTTACCACCCCAAGTCAAGCCTTCCATCACCATTTATTCCCCATTTTCCTTCTTCTACCTCCCCCCAAACCCCTTTCCCTCTGATAATCTCCGTGATGTTGTCTGTGTCTATGAGTCTTTTTCTATTTTGCTAACTGGATTCCACATGTAAGTAAAGTCGTATGGTGCTTGTGTTTCACTTACTGGCTTATTTCACTTAGCATAATACTCTTCAGGTCCATCCTTGCTGTTGCAAAAGAAAGATTTCCTTCTTACTTATATATTTTAAATTTTTTTATCCTCATCAGAGCATATTTTTTCTGCATTGATTTTTTTCAGAGAGAGTGGAAAGGAAGGAGGGAGGGAGGGAGGGAGAGATAGAGATAGAGATAGAGAAATATAGATGTGAGAGACACATCAACTGGTTGCCTTCTGCTCAGGCCCTGTCTAGGGAGCAAACCCGCAATTCAGGTACACGCCCTTGACTGGGAATCAAACCTGTTACCCTTTGGTGAGAGGGTCGATGCTCTAACCACTGAGAACACTAGCCAGGGCAGATTTCCTCCTTTTAAAATGATAGGCAAAAACCAAATGTTTGATGGGGGGAAAATCCCACCAGTATTTAAGGTTTATAAACTTAATGTTTTAAAAAGCTCTTTTAGCTAAAAAAGAATATCCACACCTTTTAGGGAAAAACCCAGGCCTTCCTCCTGTGAGTCTCCTTTACTACTTGCCTTGAGCACTTCACTTCTGACACTTCTGGTCACCAAATGTGTGGGGGTTTTCTCTGCAATATTTGCTGGGTGTACTACAGTTTAACTAAATTGTGACATTACCTACTTGGAGATAACGTCAAATCTTACAGGAAAAGTCTTCAGACTCACAGGACTGCCCCCCCCCCCATCAGATGCCAATCACAAGTCCAGGTTGTCTCCTGTGCTTCTGACCCATCGGCTATAAATCTGGGTACCCAGGATCTTCTCCTCAGGCCCAATTAATATGTTAGAGGTGCTCACAGAACTCAGGGAAATACATTCACCAGTTAGTTAAGGGGTACAGATGAACAGCCAGATGAAGAGACATATAGGTGAGGTCTGGTAGAGTTCTGAGTGCAGGAGCATCTATTCCTGTGGAGTTGAGGTGGGTTACCCTCCTGGCATAATGTGTTCACTAGCCTAGAAGCTCTCTAAACCTCATATTGTTGGGATTTTTATGGAGGCTTCCTTACATAGATATGATCAATCATTAACTCTTTTTCCATTCCCTCTTCCCTCTCTGGAGGCTGTGAGGATTCCAAGATTTTTATCATGGTTTGGTCTTTGTGGTGATCATCCCCCATCCTAGAGCCCAGTCAGAGTTGTCTCACTAGAACAAGTGACACTTCTATCACCCAAGAATTTACAAGAGTTTTAGTAGCTCTGTGTCAGGAACTGGGATCAAAGGCCAAATATTAGAATAAGAGATGCTCTTATCACTTAAGAAATTACGAAGATTTCAGGAGTCTGTGTCATGAATTGGGGGCAGAAACTAATATATATTGTTTCTGTTATTTCATAATATCATAAGAGAAAAACTAGCAAAGCAATTATGAGCTATTCATGGAGGATGACTGACAAATATGGACAAGTGCTCAAACTAATTAGTAAAAAATTTTAACCAACATAATGCTTTTAAATCTGAAGTTTCAAGATTTATTGTAGACACAATGCTGAAGTAGATTTGCTGAAATGGATAATCTCAGATCTTGCTGATAGGAGAGAAAACTTGAATGAACTTCTTGAAACTGATCTGTTGAGATGTGTCAAGAAGGCAGGGGGTGGGTGGGTGGGAAGAGATCAACCAAAGAACTTGTAAGCATGTATGCATAACCCATGGACAGACAATAGAATGGTGAAAGCCTAGGGTTGGGGGTGGCATTGTGACAGCCTGGAGGGGGGTCAATGGGGTGAAAAGGGGGACATATGCAATACTTTCAACAATAAAGAAAAAAAGAATCTTAAAAAGGAGAAAATTCAGCCCTGGTCGGGTGACTTAGTTGCTGGAGTGTCATCGTATAGCTTTCAGGTTTGCTCCTGGGTCAGGGTATCTAAGGGAGATAACTGATCGATGTTTCTCTCTCTCCCTTCTTCTCTAAACATATCCTTGGATGAGGGTTTTAAAAAAGAGAGAAAATGTATTGACTCAGCAATCTTGTGAGAATTTATCTTAAAGAAATAAAGATATTGCCCTGACTGGTTTGACTCAGTGAATGGAGCATTGGCTGCGGACTGAAGGGTCCCAGGTTTGATTCCAGTCAAGGGCATGTACCTTGGTTGTGGGCACATCCCCATTGTCGGGTGTGCAGGAGGCAGCTGATCAATGTTTCTCTCTCATCGGTGTTTCTAACGCTCTATCTCTCTCCCTTCCTCTTTGTAAAAAATCAATAAAATATATTAAAAAAAAATAAAGATATTATGAAAAGTGTTAGTATAAGGTTGCTTATTATACTTTAAAATTGCAAAATATAAAAACCTAAAGTTCAGGAACATTATACATGAATAGAACATATATATAATGCAATATTATGCATTTTTTAAAAAAGATCTTGTTTTAAAAGAGAATTTAATGATGTAGGAAAAATGTTCATTTGAATGTTAACTGAAAAAATGAATAAAAATTGTGTATAATCTTTAGTTAACTAAATAATCTCCTCTCTCTATACACATAAATTTCATATATTTATCATTATTTTTAACTAGTTCATTCTATGATGTTTTATTCACAGCCTGCTCTTCTTTGTGGAAGGCATGCTGTCTTGCATCCTATAGAAGATTTCCTTTGGTTAATAATGTTTAGGTGTTTTCTTATTCTTCAAATTGATGATTTCCTCACTTTTGTTTTGCAGTACTTTTCTCCTTAGGTTACACACTTGTTTTTTTCCTTACGAGGCTTGAACTCAGCCTATGATTGATGATTGCCAATGAGTTGCCTTTGGCTCCATTTTTGCACCACTTGGGTGTGATTTCATTCTCAAATCTACATCTCCCTGGAAATTTGATATATCTTCTTGCCCATTTTTCATATCAAATGGGCTTTCACCTAGTATAGCTCAGCTGGGCTGACATTTTTCTTTTCTTCTCTGTGTTTTTCCCCACCCTACATTTCTCTGACACTGAGCAGATGGAATCATGAAAGATTACAATATTGAACACCTAGCTTTCTGAGAGCTTCCTGTGTCCATCTCACTTACAGAACGTGGTGTAACACCACTTGTTCCCAATGTTGTTGCCCAGTTATTTCCAGTTTAGTCTCTATGGAAGGAGACTTATTGAGGAGAGAACAGAATAGGGCAGTATTCTAACTAGTTTGAGAAGCAGCCAGGAGAAAGGGTAGCTGGCCACTTTTATGTTTGTTATAGAACCTTGTGTTTGTAAACCAAAGAAGAGATGGGGAGGAGCATGGACTCTATAGTCTGACGTTATACATGAGATTGCAGTTGTGATCTATGGATTGTGATTCCTGATTAGTTTCATTGGCTTTGTAATAATCCAGTTTCTTGTCATAAGTCTCTTATTACTCTCATTTCTTACTATGTGACTTCTCTCCTTTGGGGAAGGTGTTTCCATAGGTGCTTTATGAAGTTAGAAAAGGTTGCTTCAGGGGCTTCTTAACAAAATACAACTTTAAGTAGGAAGAAGGAAAAAATATTTTTAATCCTTAAGCAATTTTTCTTCAGTTGGATGTAATTTACTTGCTATAGTATGAAAGAGAAGATGTCACAAGGGGTATGGCTAATTTTAGCAAAATGACCACATTTCTCCATTGCAGTTGGCTTTGCCACATTATATTACTACAGTCAAACGAAGCTGTCAATCACAGAAGGTGGAGAAAACATAATTATACAGAATTATACAGTAGCTTAATTTTGCAGCTATGCCATGGTTTATTAGTATGAATTAATAATGCTAACTGGCTAATGTCACACTTATAGTGTGGCAGGTACTGTCTTAAACATTTTATATGTATTAACTCAATTGAATTCTCCATCAGTTCTGTGAGATAAGTATTCTTTTCAAAGACTTACAGATGAGGAATCTAAGGCACTGAGAAATCAAGTAACTTGCTCAAAGCTTTATAGCTGGTGTCGGAAGTGGAAGTAAAGTTTGTAATTAGGCAGTGTGGCTCCATAATCTGTGCTTTTAATTATCTTTTAGATAACCAGAAGCCAAATAACTGAAATTTTTATCCTAAAATCCCCAATTCAGGTATTTTTGAATGTCATTAATTTAAATACAAGTAAAGAAACCTGGAGAAATCTTTCATTGAGAAGAAAGGATGAAGTAGATTTTTAAATATCTATGTCCATCTTTAGAGAGATTTTAGCAAAATGACCACTGAGAGAATATAGACACACAGAAACACACAACTCTATACATAAATATTACAAATGGTAGTATCCTACTATAATTATTTCTAAAGTTTCTTTTTTTCTTCAAGTATTTGAAAGTAATTATAATAATTACTTTGGTAAAGAGAAATGACACCAATGATTTTCCAATATCATACCATTAAGAGTTTTTTCCTGTAGCAATGATAACATTTAATTGACTCATTCTTTATTTCTTCATACCACTTTCTAAAGGCCATTGATAGTTTGAATTGATGAGCTAAACACAGTTTTGACTCTAGTTTTTGGCCACAGAAAAGCAAATCTTACACTGATGTTGAATTCCTGGCTCTGGATCTCCTGAGAAACATTCTCTAATCAAATCAGCCCTGGGAGCAGATTGTTTACATCTGGAAAGCAAACATTGTGTAAATGTTTCTTCTTCCCACATTTCTCTGTAGGGACTCAGAATTATCCTCAGGTAGGTAGGTCTACATACTATGATCTCCCAGGTGTAGTAACCTGTCTTCCTTGTCAGACAATGGAATGAGCTACCCTTTTGGAGGAAACAACTTGAATGGACTGTCACTGAAGAGCCTCCAGTGTCTTTGGTGAGCCTGTTTGCATTTTCAAGAATCCCTGAGTCTGCTAGAACATTCTAGGGATGCTCTTTTGAAAAAAATGTGTTGGAATGTTTTCATAGGCATCATACAGTAAAATAAAAGATGTGGTCTAGGATGCAGTCACAAACAAAATTAACTTTAGAATTAAAGATCCTTTTCCCCCCCCTCAAAATTTCTACAATTTATATCAAGTGTTTCTTCAAATATTTTTACTTTGAAATTCTAGAGAAGTGACAGATATTTGAGAAAAATGGAAAATGGAAAAATATGCAGAAACCATCAGGAAATGATATAGATTAGAAGTTTTGTTTTCATGCTGAGAAGGCATTCACAAAGAATTGAAGTGATTTGTCTAAGGTGACTCGGTCAGCAAGTGGGCTAGGAGAGGTTACTCCAGTGTGGTTCTCTTTTGTTCCACCAGATCACAGTTACCTAAAGATAGAGAGAATAACACAAGGTCCTGGTGAGAGAGATGCCTTATTGTTACTCTTCTCTCATATATTAGGTAGATTGTGGCAAATGCCAGGATAATTTTGCATTGATCAGCTTGGGTTGCCATAAAATATACCATAGACTGGGTGGCTTATACAACAGGGTTGTTTTCTGGTGAGCAGTCTCTTTCTTGCTTATAGATGACCATCTTCTTGTGTTCTCTCATGGTCAAGAGAGATAGTAAGCTCTCTACTGTCTCTTCTTTAAGGACACTAATCCTATTAGATTAGGGCCTCACCCTCATGACCTAATTTAACCTTAATTATTTCCTTAGGGACCTCATCTCCATATACAGCCACACCAGAGGTTAGGAGTTCAATATATGAATTTTTTGGAGGACAAAAACATTCAGTGTCCTCCAAAAAATTCATATATTTCAAAACCCTCTAGTATCTTCTAATTAAAAAAAAAAGATTAGGGAATACTTTAGAAGCTCTTTATCTGAAAAAAGTGGGCAAAAGAAGGTTTATATAAACAGAAGAAACTTAGGTTTGGAATTTGACAGATTTGAATTTAAACCAGTACTTAGTACCTATGTGACTATTGGTAAGTTATTTAATCTTTCTGAGCCTTAGTTTTCTCACTGGCAAAATAGGGATGATAATGCTTTAGGACTATTATAAAGCACCTAGCCCAATGTCTTTCATATGGCTAAGTGCTCAATATATGGAAGTAGTTATTATTAGTAATAGTCCATAGATTCAGGATAGCCCATTTGCCTTGTCTAAATAAAGCTGTCTAAGCAAATATTTCCTAGTCTTTGGCTGTTTTATGATATGAATAATCTTAGAAGCAAAGCTATTATTATCAAGTGTATAATTAGGAAGAAGCAAAACTATATATACCTTTTTTTAAGGCTTTTCTTTAACCTTAACAAAATTCTTGACTACTAACACCATTTACTCTACAAATCTTTGAATTTCAAAACATCATACCAGAAGATTTTCCACTGACTCATCTAGTTCTGGGGGGCCCCCAGAGGGCAGAATCAGGACAAAGAGATAGAATTTCCCAGGATAAAGGTTAACTTAACTAAAGAAAGAATGGTGGAACAGTTTGAGCTGTCTGAATAAGAAATGAGTTTTCTCATGAGGTGGTGAGTTCCTCATCTCTGCTCCAGGTCCACTTGGCAGGTGTATTGTTGTAGGGTTTCAAGAAATAAACAGGAAGCAGCTATTTGTGATCTCAGAGATCTCTTCCACCTTGAAATTCTGTGATTACAGAATGTCACTTTCAGGAAGTCTCTCACTTTAGAAAAGGATATACAAATGGAAATTACCTCAGTGTCTGGCTTATAACTTAGAAAATAGAACTGTGATTGGCCTGTGCAGGCAGCCCTGGAACTTGAAGTTCATTCAGATTGTGCCTTAAGTCTTAAGGCTACTCGCCATGACTTTGGAGCTAAATATAGTCTAGAGAGTGCCATTGTGTATCCGACTGTAGGAGCCAGTGCAGCAGACTTGCTTCTTACCTTGGTGTCTAACACTTCATTAAGCTCTGGACATGATCCTTTTGTTAGATGCCAGCACAAGCATTTCATTACGGATTCAGGAAATGATGAAGAGATAAATGTTAAAAAGACTGTTTTCCAAGGAAGGTATTAATGGAGTGTTAATGCATCTCACTCTCTTCCTGGAGCAGAGTCCTCTAGAGACTTTTTGGATTTGTGGAAGTGAGAGTTAATTCATGCTAACAGACTCCATAGCTTCATTAAGAACAAAGTAAATATGAATATTAATTAAAATACCTGGGTTAGCACTTCCTTGCAAGCAAAATTCCTGGAAAACTTCTGTCTGGAACAAGGCCATATGCTTGCTCAGTCATGGAAACTTAGAGCCAAGAAAACTAATATATGCTTTTCCTAGCTCTGAAGGGCGAGACAATAATAACATTGTGTTCTCCAAGCTGAAGAATTTTAGACGGCAGCATTTTCTTCATGAAGCAAGCTTCAAAGGAGACTTGTGAAGGGACCTTTGAAAGAGTTTCCGGAGCTCACTCATTTTTTTTAAAGCTGCTGTGTATTTTAAAGGTTTTTAGTAATATGGGCTTCATAAACACTTTAAGTATAAAAATCAATGTATTCTTTACCATTTCAACTTGGACACTAAATCACAATGCTATGGTGGATATCCTGGTTGCCTAATTAAAATCAAGTACGGGAAGTGTACCTGCAGGACTATGTGTTGTGCCCGCCTTGAAAATTTCACCTTTAGGTTTTGCATTTATTTCTTTAAAAATGCTCTAAAGCACATAGCCTTTTTTTGCATTAGAGTTTCAAATGTTTTCAAGATGCTCTAGGGGATCTGAAATACTTCATTATAGTTTTTGATCAAATAAAGATAAAAAACTGCTTGCTATGTCTCCAAATCATCTTTAAAATGACTTTTTTTAAAATTTGAAATCACTTGGAGTTGGGGAAAATGAAGGAGAAAAACACAGAAAAGTGAGGCTTGCAAAATGCATTAAAAATTCTTGCATCTCTCTCACTAATTACAAAATAAATGCTTGTTCTTTCCTTCTGGGGCTTGATGTGGATGATGAATGGAAACCTGTGAACTTGATTTTTTGTTCACCATTTGGTCTGGGTACAAACATTTCATCATCATTTCTCTCCCTCATTCTTGCCTTCCATTCTCTTTTCTTTTTGTTCTTTAAGACTGGCAGGCGGATGTGGAAGCAAATGATCAGAATCATTGATATTGTATGATCAGGAAGCTGGTAGAAACCTAGAACAACCTGGTTATCTTAATTTCTCTTACGACCTCCTTCCGTGTGTTTGTAGGCCTGGAGTGGTGAGGGGCTTCTCTCTCTTTTTCACATATTATTTAGGTTAATGGTCCTACAAGATTAATACTATGAATTTAATAATTGCATGCATTGAATATAAGTAGGTCAATCTTGTTTTAAATATTCCCGACACCAGGTAAAAAGGTCACAGTATAATAAGGAGTGAAGTGGGGACAAAAAAGATTGTGTAAAGCTAGGCTGGTGTTTTGTTGTGTGTGTGTGTGTGTGTGTGTGTGTGTGTGCTTTGCCCTCTACTGTTCTCAGAAAAGCAGCCTGAAGCTTGAAGGGCTAATAGGAATCCTTTCCTATGTTATAATAAAAAAATTCTCAGCTGCAGGTTTGCCATTTATCTTAACACCTGCTGGGGCAGGCCCCAGAACTGAGTCAGCCTCATTCTAATGGTCTGTGGTGTGTGTGACCTATTCACTTGCTCTTACACTTGCTCTAATTCCAGGTTTGTTTAATAGGATATCTATAATAATAAAAGTGTAATATGCTAATTAGATTGGACATCCTTCTGGATGACCTTCTGGGCGAAGCTGAGCTGTGAGAAAAGCCTGGGTCCCTGGTGCCAGAGGGAAGCTGGTGCTGGCAGCCTGGGTCAGGAAGGCCTACCGTTCACAAATTTTGTGCATCGGGCCTCTAGTTTTAAAATACATTTTATGTAGTGCTACCTAAATGACTTGTGTTTTCAGCTATTACTTGGGCATTTTAATGTTTTAGTATTCCTTAGGACTGCTGGGAAATGCCAAGAGTCTGCTCACTACAAAACTTGCCCAACCCTTTACCATGTTTATCAAATATTTTACAGTCTGCAAATATTTTACAGACTGATTTTTAGAAGGTAGACTATATTACTCAAACACTATTATATGTATTTGTTGGGATCAATATAATCACTCTACAGTTTACCCTTTCAAGTTCTTTTTATTTAGTGTTGAACAGATCTTGCCCTTACTTCCTGCTCTGTACTTATACAAATAATGTAAATAATAACAGCCTTGAAAGTAGTACATTATATTCTGTTTGGGCATTTAGCAATTGGCCTCTACTTTCAAAAAATAGATAGCAGTACCTTTAATATAGATTATATAATCCAATATCTTTACATAGAAATGAAATCTATGTTAATTTCATCCATATTTCATATGGGTAAATTACATTTTACTGAATTATTAAATTAAATGTCAGGAACAAATCAAATTGTCAGCATTTGGAGTAGGAAGTTCCTTGGATGGACCTCTGGTCTGTGAAGCTCCTGAAGTTGGATATACAATGATATGTGTATGTGAATTTTCTGAGGAGACGGTCCATAACCTTGGTCTGGTTCTCAAAGAGGCTCTGTTCCCCATCATACAGAATTCAAGAATCAGAGAATTAACACAAAGTAGAAGGGACTGGCAAAAGCCCGGTGAAGTGGTGAAATGATTTGAGGATTTCTGTCTAAGACTGCTGTGATGGCATGACCTGCAGCTCAGTGAGGAGGTGTTTCCTGGAGTCAGACCTTCTGACAAGCTTTCATAGGAACTCGCATTGCATAGATGACGTTAGTGCTAGGATTTATGGCATTATATGTTCAACTTTCCTTCTGAAAAAAGATGTTTCTAGAAATGTTACAAACAGGTGTACCAAAGTATTATTTTACTATAATGTTTTACAAATATTTAAAAATTAGACAGTATTTTATATTATTTTGAAATTTTATGAAACTTGCTAAAACTTATTTTCTATAATTGCAATCCCTTATGACATTATTTCAAATGAATCTTTATACTTCAGAAATACAGAGCTGAAGCTTGTGTCAGAAACTTCTTAGGAACTTCTTAATATAAGGTTGTTTTATGTGTGTATGTGTTTTTAATCTTGGAACCTTGAAAGCTCTATACCTGTATATAATCACCACAATTGCCATTTGTGGCAGGCATGGTCCTAAGTACTTTCCATGTAATTATTTCTAATCTAATTATTATAAGAATCATATGCAGTGGATAATACTATTAGCCCATTTTACAGACCGGAAAACTGAAGCAAAGAGAGGTTAAATAACTTACCGGTATTCTCTGACTTGGGGTGGTGAACACACAATGCAATATACAGGTAATGTTTTATAGAATTGTGCTCCTAAAACTTATATAATTTTATCAACCAATGTCACCCCCCAAAATTCAATAAAAAGAAAAATTTTAAAATATTTAAATGAGTGAATGAATGAATGGTTAAATTTCACTATCTTGGTTTCTCTTCATATCTAGTCATCAGAGCTAGAGTATTAAAAGCTTGAATGCCTACACATTTGACTCTTTACCTGGCTTCTAAGTCAAGATTATTTTAGAAATCAGCTTTATATTTTGAGACTATTCTGACAATGTTACCAAAGGCCATTGGTGTGTTTAACCTGAGATCTACAAGCAATTTATCTACATTTTAATCTTTCTACATTTTCCATTCTCTAAACTTCTGAGAACCAGATACTAAACACTCTCACTAAAATAAACGAAGGCCTTACTTTAACAAGGCATATTTCTATTTTAACATATTTATGCATCTAACATTTATATATACTAAAAGTTAACAGTATACCAAAACTGCATGATACTAAATGCATTGCAGCATCTATTTGACAAAAGCCTTAGAACACAATAATTAAAATATGCAAATCTCTTCATAATGGGCTGATTTTATAGTCATTGCTCATGGAAAAATCCCTATTGATTTCAGATGTGAAACATTTTGTCATTAGGTTTTACTTGTTGATTAAATAACAAGAAACATACACCGACCTTTCTAAACCTCTATTTAAAAAAAAAAAAAGCAACATTCTGATAAACTCTTCTAGTAAGTTTCCAAGTGTCCAAACTCTACATACAGAAGCTGCATTAATCAAAATACTTTAGAAACCTCAAATTTAGTTTTGCAGAAGATCTGAAGCAAGTATTTAGGTTTATAACATGGAAAGTAATCATCAACAAACAGGTGTTAAGTGCTTTTGTGATTGGTGATTTTAAATAATGAGATTCGTAAGACAAATTGAGATAAATTATTATACATTCACATGGAGACTGCCTTTTTTTTATCCTCTTATGCAAGGTTTCTCCAGGGAGTTTGGTTTCTGAAATTCAAAGAAATCCAAGTGAGGAGCAAGTGTTTAGGATCACAGATGCATATGTGAAGTCTCAGATGACTGTGGTGTCATAGGGTGGGATGGACACACAGAGTGGAACAGTGCAGGGCTTTGAAATCAGCCCTTGTGAGAGGTGCCCAAACAGTTGTTGTGTCAGGTGTCATCGGGGGGGAGGTAAGGACAGTGAAGGCAGGTTGACGGAAGGCTGTCTGTGACTCAGTAGAGGGTGTGCTGCCTGTGCCAGTTTGGAGGAATCTCAGAGGTGTCGCTATAAGTGGCAACTGTCACCTTGAAGGTCCTCCTGTCATTAGTAGCTAATGATTTGCCATGCATTCTGACTAGGAAGTGAATCTATGGTCTCCTGAATTTCTTGTAGTTGGTGGCAGATGAAATTTGGAAAAATATTTTAGGACAACTTATCTCCTCCCCCTGTTTTAAATGAAGGTCTAATATTGCTTAACTGAGTGTATTTCTTAATGTTACCCGCTTGAATGCTTAATATCCTACTGATATGCTAAGGCCTGTTGTCACAGAAAAAATTCTATATTATATTATTCCATCTGATTTGAAGCTCAAAGGTTAGTTAGATATTATGAAATCTAATGTTCAGATGAAGAAACTGAGGTTTGGGGAGATTTATTTGTCCTTGGCCTCATCTTAACAAGCAAACACAAGGTCAAATGTAAATCTGATCATTTGGCTCCACATTTAGTTCAGTGCTCTTGCTAAGACCAGGCTCTGTTGAGATGATAAAGCTCTGGTTATTGTTATTTTCCCCTTAATTCCTTAATATTCAGGTGAAAGGACCATGTTATAAAAAACAACTTCTGGTCTCACAGTTAATAAACCCTTAGCTGACACTGTGGAGAAAGTTTCTGAGCTTTCATCTCTTAGAAGACAGATGCTTGACAATTGCCTCTTTTAAGGAGTGTTTCAGATATTTGAATTTGTTAAACTTTATTTAAATCATTGGCATGGGGTTGTATACAGGAGGGAACCTAAAAGGCCAGATGGTACAAAGAAACTTATTTAAATGGATATCTGAAATAGGAGAAGAAATTAAAGTCAATTCCCCAGAAATTGTAAGTATCAATCTGTACCGAAGCGTACTAGAATGGATGAGAATATTCTACTATATTTACTTTCTCTATACATATTAAAAGAACTACATTTGAAATACTACTCAATTCATATAACGCAGCAGCCCCTGAGGTTTAGGCCAGCCTTCCCTTCCCTTCCCTGTCTTTCCCTTACAGGATAACCCTGTCTCTGTTCTTCCATGTTATTTAGATAGTTAATTTTGAGAACAGGCAGTTTGTAGTTGCTGGTGTGTGCTATAGAAGCACCCAAGGAAGCAGATTTAAGTGGGGCCATAATTGCACAGTGAATCACATTATATGGCAAATCATGGTCTAAAGCTCTAAATTATTCAGCAATGTTTTTGTCGTGAGCTCTGGTACATCCTCATTAGTATGGAGCTGGTTGGCTGGGCTGAATCGATCACGCAGGGAGAATGAGTCTTGCCAGGCTTGTCACCTCCTGTTAACTCACAAGATAAACTTGGCCTGGAACTCCTCTTGGCTGGAAAGAGTGTTGTATGGAGCAGATGGTGCCCATTCCGTTTGGCCTAAAGGTTCAGCATCAAAATGGAGGAATAGAGTCTGGGAATGGGGGGAAGTTCTAGGAGGAAACCTGTGGGAATGAAAGTTTTCCCTGCTTTGGTCCTGGGATAAGACAAGATCCTCCATGTAATGCTTTTGCGTGTAGATTTTTACCAACAACCCCAAGTGCAGTGACAGGTGGGTGGTTCTGTAGAGTGTTGTTCAGATTTTGTTTACACTACATTTTTTACTCTTAAGACTTTCTTCCTCAGTCTCACTCACTTTACAGATGATGAAATTGAGGCTCTGAGAGGAATGTGTCAAGGGACACAGCTAGGCAGCGACAGATGGTACTTCTGATCCAGGCCAATACAGACTTTTCTGTCTTCCATCTCTTGCCATCACCAATGAGAATGCTGTTTTCCAATTTAGAAACTTGATTTTGTTTGTCTCTATATTTGTTTCTGCCGTTTGTCTTCAGACCAGGAAATCCATGTAGAGATAACTCTATCTGTAATATTTTCTAGGGCTGTTGTAACAAATTACCGCAAACTTAGTAACAAAACAAATATTCATTCTCTCATAGTCTGGAGGCTAGCAACCCAAAATCAAGGCGCCATCAAGGCCACATTCCCTCTGAGCTTTAGTGGAAAATCCTTCCTTGCCTCTTGGTAGCTCCAGGTGTCTTTGCTTGTGAGAGTGTAACACCTACTGTTCCTTCATCTTTATATGACCTTCTCCCCTGAGTTTCTCCTCTTCTGTCTGTATCTTCTCCTATTATAAGGACATTTGTTAATGGATTTAGGGCCCATTTGGTTAATCCAAGATGATCTCATCTTGAAACTCTTTGTTAATTACATCTGCAAGGACGCTTTTTTCGAAACAGTCTTAGTCACAGGTCCTGGTTTTGGGACTTGGATATATCTTTTGAGGGGCTACGGTTTAACCCACTGTACCATTCTTAGGCTATCCTAAGTTATACAGAACTTTACTGTTTTTATAGGAACTGTCTCATTTTCACTCCCACTCCCCTGACCCTCGCCCTCCCCATTTCGATGTGTTTTTATTGTCCCTTTCTAGTCCTGGGAGAAACATTAATTGTCAGCACTTTCCCTGGAACCTCTAGTCTGATAAGTTGAAGTCCCCTGTCTAGATTCTGTGTGAATTCCTTGAAGATAGGGACTATACATCCTATCTCTGTAGCTTCTGCAGAAGGCTCTGGTAGGTATCCAATAAATGTTTGTCGAACAGATGAATGACTGTATCACATTAAATAGAACCTTTTAAACATTTGTGATCTTACACTATTCTCTACTGATGCTACATCAAGCATCATCTTTAATATAAATATTAACTCTTACTGGGAAAGACATTTGGCAGGTCATGAAATATAAGCTAAACATAATTTAAAATGAGTTATATATTAAGCAATAAAACAAAATTAAAAAAAGAAAAAAAAGAAAAAAGAAAGCCATTTTTAAGTATATGTCATTATTTATTCAAATAGATACTTATGAAATTCCTCATTTAATTAACTATTTACTCCTGTAGTTAAATTACTGGACTTGAGTTATAAATCCATGTATTATGGATTTAGCTTTGAGTCTTAGAAAAAGCTCCAATTGCTTAACCTAAATTCCAGCCTGAGGATAGCAATTAGAATTGATCACTTGAAAAATATGTACTGGCTATTCATAAATTTACTGATTATAAAAGTATATCTCAGCACTTACAAATAATCAGGACTAATTTTCTAGATTTTGAGTTTATGTTTAACAATAAAAGGATGTAGAATTAATTATAGCAATGGCATTTAAAAAACATTTTCAAATTTGTAATATTTGTAGTAGTATAATTAAGGATTTTGAGGCCCTGGGGTGGGGAGAGGTTAATTGGGGGGGGGAGAGGACCTATTTTTCATACTTTCAACATTAAAGATATTTAAAAATTAAAAAATAAAAAGATATTTAAAAAAAGAGTTATAAAATACTAATACCATAAGCCCAGTACGTCTACATTAGACAGGATTTGAGCTGTATTTTCAGCTCTATCATGACATTTTTTTGTGGCCATATATATTATATATATATATATCTATATATATATATAGATATATATATATCTATATATAGATATATATATCTATATATATCTATATAGATATATATATATAGATATATATAGATATATATATCTATATATAGATAGATATATCTATATATAGATATATATATCTATATATATATATAGATATATATATCTATATATAGATATATCTATCTATATATATATATATCTGTTGAATGGCTAGAAAGTTCAATAGATATTGAAGTATTTTATTTTCAGAAAAAATGAGGCTAATTATTTACAAAAAGTTAATATCTTGAGATCAATGAATAAATAAAACATCCTGTTTCCTAAATATGTGGGTTGGATGACTTTATGTACCAGTAAGGAATTATTTAATCTTAAAAAGTATGAGGAGAAAAAAGTCACATGGTCTTAAGATAATAATCTCAATTGTGTATTTTGTATAAAGAACTCTTACTGAAATGCTGTATAGTTCGCCAGTTT
This sequence comes from Murina feae, assembly GCA_004026665.1. Classification (NCBI taxonomy): domain Eukaryota; kingdom Metazoa; phylum Chordata; class Mammalia; order Chiroptera; family Vespertilionidae; genus Murina; species Murina feae. Next base: position 26,566 of record PVJC01020270.1, read on the forward strand.
TCAGGTTCAGTTAGACAAGATTCTCTTCAACTTAAACTAATATAAACTAGTTAAAGTGGGTAATAATGAGTACTTGACTATTCATTGAGTGGTAAATTTTCAAATTAAAATATATTAGCTGCATGAAAAGATTTGGATTTGGTGCAAACTAGTTACTTTATAACACTAGACACTTGCTATCATTTTTCATGTCTTTGACCCTGAATAGAAGCCCCTGGAGTTTCCATATTCTTTTCTGGCAATAGAGCTTAACACAAAAATGATGGTGTGTATGAAAGGAAGATAAGTCTTTGGTTTTTCATTAGAACAATAAGGTTGATATTCTAATTGCCTCCTTTTTACCTTATTGGCAAAGAAAGGATTCCTATCCTAGAGTCGTAGGGATGGCTGAACACATAACACCTGACATGGGACAGATGAGATCAACAGCAGTTCACTGGTCACATATTCTCGTAGCTGGAGGAGGAGGACACCACATGCTATGCAGGGCCACAGAGAGGTTGTGTAACTAAAGGCTGTGAGAGGCAGGCTTCACAGTATCAAGGGGATGGAGTGCCCCTGCTTCCCAAGGGAGGATGAAATTCTGTGGATTGACAGGGAACTGAAACCCACTGCTCAGGGATAAGCAGGAACTGTACCTGGTCCCCTTGATAAAAAGGTTGGTTTGGAAAGGGACTTAATCTGTGGGAGTGGAGAGGGGCACCTGTAATTAGGCTATTCCTAGCCCTCCTGGTTTCACCAGATGTCCAGACAACACATACAATTGGGCCTTAATTTTTGCCCTGTACCACACTTGTTACTTGTGATTCACAGCTTTTATATATATACTAGGGGCCCGGTGCACAACAATTTGTGCACTCGTGAAGCAGGGAGTCTTTCAGGGGTGAGGACGACGGAGCTCCTAGCGCTAGGGCTTGCATCCATGGCTCCGGAGACCAGGTTCTGTGACGCAGGTCTAATTTTATTGAGGAAGTACAGCAGTATATATAGCAGAGGTGGCCAATCATAGAACGCCAGGTCTTCTTAGGGAGCCAATGAGCATAAAGGTCAGGGTACTGTGTACGTGGCTCTAGGAGGAGCTCAGGTGGGCATTGCCATCTTCCTGGTTTGCCAGAAAGATCTGAACTGCTGGAGTGTGCTCACAGCATTGCATCAGCCACTGCACCGAGATAAACCTCCTGTGCTCTACCTACACACTCGGGAGGTCCCTCAGCCCGGCCTGTGCCCTCTTGCAGTCTGGGACCCCTCTGGATATGTCCACCTGCTGGTGTGCCTGGCCAGCCTGGGTGAGGGGCTGATGGCTATTTGCAGGCTGGCCAAGCCCCCCAGTGGGATCCCTCACCCCATTGGGGTGTGGCCAGCCTGGGTGCAGGCCTGAGGGCTGTTTTCAGACTTTCAGGCTTCCCACAGTCCCTTCAGGTTTGGGGTCCCTACTGGGGTACCTGGCCAGCCTGGGTGAGGGGCTGAGGGCTGTTTTCAGGCTGGCTAAGCCCCTCCAGTGGGGACTCTCACCCCATTGGGGTGTGGCCAGCTTGGGTGTGGGTCTGAGGGCTGTTTTCAGGCTTTCAGACTGCCCACAGCTCCCATTGACACAATGTCCCAGCAAGGCTGGCTAGAAGCAGGTTTCTGGGGTTTATTTATCTTCTATAATTGATATAATTCCTTTAAGCCAAGGCCTAGGCAGGTAACGGAGCCTCCTGTCTGCTTCAGCTCTGTGGCTTCTATAATTGAGACAATGTTGCAAATATGTTGTTGCTTGGAGCAGAGAGAAGCCCAGGCAGCTGGCAAACAGTTTTACTCCTGCTGCAACGGAAGCTGCCTGTTTACTCAGCTCCGTGAGTGCCCGCCTCCATCTTGGCTGGGTTAATTTGCATACAGTCGCTCTGATTGGCTGGTGGGCGTGGCATAGGCATCCTGAAGAAATGGTCAATTTCAATATTATGCTTTTATTAGAGTATATCTATCTATCTATATATCCAATATAATAAAAGAGAAACATGCAAATTGACCATTACCACCAGCCAATCAGAGTGGCTGTATGCAAATTAACCCAGCCAAGATGGAGGCCAACAGCCATGGAGCTAGAGCAAACAAAAGGCTTCTGTTGCAACTGCCTGCCTAGGCTGGCTGAGCCTCTGCTCACGGGCACGCCCACCAGCCAATCAGAGCAACTGTATGCAAATTAACCCAGCCAAGATGGAGGCCAACAGCCATGGAGCTAGAGCAAACAAAAGGCTTCTGTTGCAACTGCCTGCCTAGGCTGGCTGAGCCTCTGCTCACAGCCACGCTCACCAGCCAATCAGAGCAACTGTATGCAAATTAACCCAGCCAAGATGGAGGCTGGCAGGGCGGCTCTGCACTGGGAGCCTCCACGGCCGGCTGGCATAGCTGTGCCAGGTGTGTCAGCTCAGTGGGAGGGGGGGTCTGGCCTGGGACCTCCTCGGGGCATCCAGGAGCAGCTGTCCTGGGTCTGCTGCCTAGCTCCGCCCCCAGGAGCCTCCGAGGAGTATCCAGGAGCGCCTGTCCCCGGTCCACTGCCTGGCTCCACCCCTTGGGGGCCTCTCCGGGGCATGCAGGAGCACGGGGCCTTTGCAGGGTGTGCAGGAGCAGCCATCCTGGGTCTGTTGCCTGGCTTTGCCCCCCGGGGGCCTCTGCGGGACATCCAGGAATGCCTGTCCTGGGTCCACTGCCTGGCTCTGCCCTGGGGGCCTCCTCAGGGTGTCCAGGAACACCCGTCCAGGGTCTGCTACCTTCATCCACCCCCCAGGGTCCTCCACAGGGTGTGCGGGAGCGTCTGCTGCACAGTGTGGAGAATCCAAAGCCAGTTCACTGCCCAGCTCCACCCCGGGTATG
>PVJC01020271.1:0-14000 GCA_004026665.1 Murina feae
GCTCCACACCATGGGGATGGGCAAGCAGGCCCTGCTGGGTGCTGCCTGCAGGTCAATTGCCTGCTCCCTGGTCACCCCACTTGCCTGCTCTCTGGTGGATGCAGTCACCACCCAGCAGTCCGTGCTGGGTGCTGCCTGTAGGTCCCCATTGCTTGCTCCATGGTCGCCCTGCTTGCCTGCTCCCCAATTGCCACTGCCAACACCCAGCAGGGTGCCCTGCTGGTGCTGTCTGTGGGTCCTGATTTGCTCCCCCTTCGCCACAGCTCAGCCACAGCTCAGTGTGCTGCCTGCTGGTCCTAATGCCTGTTTTCTAGTGGCCCCCTTGCCTGCTCCCCCATGGTGGCCACCACTGCCCAGCAGACCCTGCTGTGTGCTGCCTGCAGCATGCTTGTCTGCTAGGGGGTCACCACAGTGACCTGCCAGAGATTCCTTGCTCCCCCATGGCGGTGCAGCAGCCCTTGCTGGGTGCTGCCTGCAGTCAGATTACCTGCTCTCTGGTCACCCTGCTTCCCTGTTCTCCCATCACCCAGCAGGCTCTGCTGTGTGCTACCTGCAGCCCCCACTTGTCTGCGCGGTGACCTCCAAGCAGGCCCTGCTGGGTGCTGCCTGAGGGTCCCCATTGCTTTCTCTCCCATCGCTTGCTTAGCCCCTGTGCTGGCGGATGGGACACGCCTCTCTGGGCGCCGGAAGGCGCTTTTAGCACCAGCTGCCCGGTCTGATCAGACCTAGGACCCAGGCATGCAGGGCGCTAAGTGCCCGCCCCAGCCCGGACTTAGCGCCCTGTGGATGGGACACGCCCCTCTGGGTGCCAGATGGCCGTTTTTTAGTACCGGTGCCCAGGCTGATCAGACCCAGGAGCCGGGCATGCAGGGTGCTAAGTAATTCTGCCAACGGTCTCTTCTCAGGCCTCAGCCATAGGGGCGGGGGCTGGGCAGCCGGCTCCCGAACCTGCAGCTTCCACCATGGCCTGGAACCGACCTCGGGTCACCCAGGCTAAGTTTCTGCCTGTGCGTACCCTCATCGATTTGTCTATTTCCAGGCCGCAGCATGTGAGCCTGCTTGCTCCTCCCACCCTTCTCCTCAGGCAGGACCAGTTTGCAATGGGCCTCCGCCATCTTGGCTGCGCTAATTTGCATATAGCCACTCTGACTGGCTGTAGGCGTCCTGAAGGGACTGTTAATTTTACTATTCCGCTTTTATTAGTTTAGATTCTGCAAAAAGCCACTCTAATAAAGAGCACAATGAACACAAATAAACAACTTCCTAGTTTCCTTATGAGTGTCAAGCTTTATTGTATTTATTAGGATGCCTATTATATCAATAATACCTTAAAAATAAAATTCACTTAAATATACTTCCCTAAATGATTTAACCAGAAGTTAATCTTTATATAAGTTAACTCATTAAATGTATATTTTTATGTGAATGAAATCACTAAACATTAATCAAAATTTCACTTGTTATTTAAGGTAAAAGCCAAAGTGAATTTAGAAGACATAACTAATTAAGGTTTTGATTTATTACTTTCTACATTCTTCATAAAAGAGGTAGCTAATTCAAGCAAATAGTTTACAAGTTTTAAAAGTTCAAGTTTTTCTTTACTAATTTCAAAACAAGATAGATACCAAAACTTCAAAGCCATTCACAACACTTTTGCTTTGAAAAGACACATGTCTGTGTGTGTCTGTGTGTATTTTATTTTAATCAGTTGTGTTAAATGAACAATAAAGATAGAAATGATCGTTATGTTTTATTTGTCCAAGAGATGCTTTATGTTCTTCCACATTTAATATTAGCAAGCTTCTTCACTTAGAAATTCTGGTATTTTAAATACCAAATAAACTTTTACCACAAGAAAATAAAAGTATCCACAATCTATCTAAGCCATAGATATTTACACTTAACATTTCCATATTTTTAAATGCCAACTGAAAAACAAAATGTGATTGAACTAGATAAGTCCACCACAGCTTATCTCTCCCATGATTATAATAAAAAAATCTGAACAAAATACAGAAAGCAGCAAGCTGGGGACTCTGAAAAGTAAAGGCTAAATACAAATAAAATAATATTACAAGTAGATTACGGAAACAAAACATGAAGAAACAAACCAAATGGTGATGATTTCCTGTTTTCTTTTCACTCTTTTCTTCTGGCTTGGACAGAGGAACTTTATAGATGGCATATTCAGCAAAAACTTGAGAGAAATCTCATCTACCTGGTGAAAGGGCTGGGAAAAGGGGACCTTGCCCTCCACTCAGGAGCAGAAGCAAGGGGATCCTGGATAGTGTGTGCAAAGAGGTGCAAGTTCTGGTAACATCTCATGTGCATGGAACAGACCCTAGGAAGCACAGCCAAGTCCTTAAAGACTTTATTGACATTGGGTCACCCGAAGAAGGTGAAGAAGATTCAGAAACTTATATTCTGAATCTATTCTGGTTGATTGTATATTCTAAAAAAAAAAAAAAATTATCCAGAGGATTTTAATAGGACCCAGACTCTCACAACACAATATTCAAAATGTCCAGGATCCAAAATTACTTGGCTTACAAAGAAAAAGTAAAATGTGATCAATTCTCAAGGGAAAACAATCAACAGATGCCAACCAAGATGAACCAGATGTTAGAATTGTCAGTCAGAGACTTTAGAGAAACTATTATAGCTGTGCTTTATGAGACGAAGGTAAACACTATTGAAAGACATGAAATACAAACTATAAAAATGAACTAAATGGAAATTTTAGAAGTGAAAAAAACACACACCAATATCCGAAATAAAAAATACACTGGATGGGATCAAGAGCCTATTAGACAGAAGGAAAAGTCAGTGAACTTAAAGATACAAATGATCTCATCTGAAGAACAACAACAACAAAAACACAGAAAATGAACACAGCCTTAAAGGCAGGTGGTAAAATAATGTGTCACTGGAGTCCCAGAAGAGACAAAAATTTGGGAAAAATAATGACTCAAAACTTTCCAGATTTGGAGAAAGACTAATTTAGGGATCTAATAAACTCAGCTAACCACAAAAAAGGTAAACTCAAGGAAAACCATGACCAAACATCTTAATAAAATCACTGAAAACCAAAGTTAAAAAATATCTTGAAAGCAGAGAAAGATGAAATAGCATATACAGATGAATGACTCAAATAATTAGAGCTTCCTCATCAGAAATCATAAAATGCAAAAGACAGTGGAACATTATGTTTAAAGTGATTTTTTTTTAAAAAAAACAAGTGTCCACCTAGAATTCTATATCCAGAAAAAAAAACAGCCTTTAGAAATGTTGAAATAAAGGCATTCTCTGATTAAAGAAAACGAACAGTGTTCATTGCCAAGAGACCTGGTCTAGAAGAAATGCTAAAGGAAGTTTTTTCAAGACTGAACAGAAATAATACCAGAGGCAAAGTTGGAAATATAGGAACAGAGGAAGAGTTATCTAATCTAACAAAAGAGTAATATGCAAATTAACCATCTCTCTGGGATGTCTAAGCCACGCCCACCAGGCAAACCACGCCCCCAGCCAATCAGATAGTCTGTGTGCAAATTAACCCAGCCAAGATGGCGGCCAGCAGCCATGGAGCTAAAGTAAATAGCAGGCTTCCATTGCAACTGCCTGCCTAGGCTGGCTGGGCCTCTGCTCACGGTAACTATGTTTCAATTATAGAAGCCACAGAGCTGAAACAAACAGGAGGCTTCCTAACCTGCCTAGGACTCGGCTCAAAGCAACAGTATTTCAATTATAGAAGATAAATAAACCCCAGAAACCTGATTCCAGCCAGCCTCGCTGGGACCTTGGGTCATTGGGAGCTGTGGGCAGCCTGAAAGCCTGAAAATGGCCCTCAGCCCCTCACCCAGGCTGGCCAGGTACCCCAGTAGGGACTCGAACCCTAAAGGGACTGTGGGCAGCCGGAAAATGGCCCTCAGCTCCTCACCCAAGCTGGCCAGGCATGCCAGCAGGTGGACATCCCCTGAGGGGTCCCAGGGCACTGCGAGAGGGCACAGGCCAGGCTGAGGGACCCCCCGAGTGTACAAATTTTTGTGCACCAGGCCCCTAGTAGAAATAATAAATACCTAAGTAAGTGCAACAGACCATTTTTCTCCCTTTAAATTCTTTAAAATAAGTATGACTACTGAAAATAAAAATCTGAGCAATGCCTTATGGAATTTTAAATGTATGTAGATGCCCTAACCACGGACTAAAGAGTCCCAGGTTTGATTCCAGTCAAGGGCATGTACCTTAGTTGCAGGCACATCCCCAGTAGGGAGTGTGCAGGTGTGCAGGAGGCAGCTGATCGATGTTTCTAATTCTCTATCCCTCTCCCTTCCTCTCTGTAAAAAAAAAAATCAATAAAATATAATAAATAAATATACGTAGATGAAATACATATGAAAACTATAATATAAAAGAAGAGTTAAAGGAACCTATATGGTTGTTAAGGATAAATTCTATTAAAGTGGAAAAATATTAACACAAAATAGATATGTTTGTTGTAATACTGAAAACATTAAAAAATACAAGAAGATACAAACAAAAAAGGGCAATAAATTACCATACTAAGAAAATTAAGTAATTCAAAGAAGGGAAAAGAAGGCAGGAAAGAGAGAACCAGAGAAATAAAAACAGAGGAGACAAACAGAAAACAAATGAATAGATGTAGAACTAAAAATCTCAACCACATCAATAATTATATTAAATATAAATGGTCTAAACATACCAATTATGAAATGGTAAAATTGGATTTAAAAACAAGATCCAGCCTCGGCGTGTTGCTCAGTGGTTGAGTGTCAACCTACGAACCAGGCAAGAGGTCTCAGTTCAATTCCATGTCAGGGCACATGCCTGGGTTGTGGGTTCAGTGCCCAGCAGGGGGTGTGCAGGAGGCGGCTGATCAATGATTCACTCTCATCATTGATGATTGATGTTTCTTTCTCTCTCTTTCCCTCCCTCCCTCCCTCCCTCCCTCCCTCCTCCCTCTCCCTCCCTTCCTCCTTCCCTCCCTCTTTCAAATCAGTAAAAAAATATTAAGAAATACTACACCAGACATAAAGTGAGACATAACATGATAAAAAGGGTCAGTTTTCCAAGAAGACATAAGAATCCAAAATGAGAATGCTTCATATAATGTCAAGACTTCAAAATACATGAAGCAAAAACTGACAAATTTGAAAGAAAAAAATAGACAAATCCACAATTGTATATGGAGATTTCAATACTCCTCTCTTAATAACTGATAGAACAAAAGTAAGTAGAAATTAGCAAGGATGAAGAATGCTTAAATAACACTATCAATCAACTTAGCCTAAATAGCATTTGTAGAACACTCCACCTAACATTAGTAGAAAAAAATAAAATGAAATCCTACTCTTTTTAGAGTGCACAAAGAACATTCACTAAGATAGTCCATAATCTGGGTCATAGAGCAAACTTTGATAAATCTGAAAGAAAAATCATACAAAGTAACAAGAAGATATTAGGAAAATTCCCAACAAACTTCTAAATAATTCATAAGTAAAAAATAAAGTCAGAAGGGAAACCGGAAAATATTTTACACCTAAAGAAAATGCAAATGAAGTATATCTAAGAGTTTAGAGGGAAATTTATAGTATTAAATGCTAATATTGGAAAAGAAGAAAAGATTCAAATCAATAATCTAAATATCCACCTTAAGAAATTATAAAAAAGAATGAGAAATCAAAACTAAAGCACAAGAAAGGAAGTAAAAGATCAGAAATCAATTAAATTGAAAACCAGACACACACAAACACACACACACACACACACACACACACACACATCAATGAAACTAAAAGCTAATTCTTTTTAAAATATATTTTATTGATTTTTTTTACAGGGAGAGGGACAGAGAGTTAGAAACATCAATCAGCTGCCTCTTGCACACCTCCTACTGGTGATGTGCCTGCAACCAAGGTGCATGCCCTTGGTCAGAATCAAACCTGGGACCCTTCAGTCCGCAGGCTGATGCTCCATCCACTGAGGCAAACTGGCCAGGGCAAAACAGCTAATTCTTTATAAAAGATTAATGAAATTATTAAAGCTGTAATCAGGCTGACTAAAAAAAGAAAAGAAAAACTAGCAGTTTCAGGAATAAAGGGGGCATATCATTACAGATTCTAGAGGCATTAAAAGGCTCAAAAGGGAATACTATGAGCAACTTTATGTCCATAAATTCTACAACATAGATAAAATAAATTCTGTAAAAACTACAAAGTTCCCTCAAGAAGAAATAATAACCTGAACAGTTGTAAATTTATTTTAATAATTAAATCTGTAGTTGAAAAGTCTCTAACACTGCAGGTCCAGATGTTTCCCTAGAAAATTCTACCGAACATTTATAATAGAAAGAACACAAATTCTACACAATATCTATCGGAAAACAGAAGAGAAGGGAACGGTTTCCAATTCACTTTATGTGGCCAGCATTGCCCTGATATCAAAACCAGAGAAAGACATAACAAGTAAATATAATTACAAATCAATATCCCTCAGAAACATATAATAGAACACTTCAACAAAATATCAGCAAACCTAAATAACAAAATATATATATTTTTAAAAAGTAAATCACAACTAATTAGGGTTTATCCCAGGAATGCAAGGCTGGTGTGACTTTCGAAATCAATCAGTATAACTTACTATATAAACAGAATGAAGAAAAACTATATGACCATTTTGACAGATGCAGAAAAAGCAACCGACAAAATTCAACATCCTTTCATAATAAATAAAACTCTCAGAAAACTAGGAAAAGAAGATAACTTACTTAACTGATAAAGGGAATCTGTTAAAAAAACAAAAGCTCTACAGTTCACAGCATAATGGCAAAAGACAGAATGTATTTCCCTTAAGATCGAAACAAGGCAAAGATGCCTGCTTTTGTCATTCCTATTCAATATGATACTGGAAGTCCTGGCCAGGCCAATAAAGCAAGAAAAGGAAGTTAATGGCATAGATTAGAGAGGAAAAAAATAAAATAGCCTCTATTTGCAGACAACTAATCTATAAAAAAATCAACTGCACATCTTTATGCTAAAATGCTAATGAATGAGGGATCAAAATTTACCAAATAGGAACCCCAAATACTCTAAAATATTTATAAATCTAACAAAACATGCACAATCTCTATTCTAAAAACTATAAACACTGACAAAAGAGATAAAGACAATCTCAGAAAGCTACTATATTCATGATTGAAAGTCTCAAGTCTTAAGATGCCAATTCTGCCCCAAATTGATTTATATATTAAACACAACCCCTCTCAAAACTCTACCAAGTGTCTGGGTACATATGGAAAGAATAGATATAAGATAGCTAAAACAATTTTAAATAAAGACAAAGCTGAAGACTCACAATATGTTAACATGATATTTGAGACTTCCCATAAGTTATAGTAATCAAGGCAACGTACAAGTGGTGAAAGAAAGGCACATAGGTCAATGGATTCAAGAGCTCAAAAATAAACCTACAGAAATATGGCCTATTCAAGGTTCATAGTCAATTCAAAGAAGAAAAGATAAATCTTTTAAATAATTGGTACTGAAACAATTAGAAATTCACATGAAAAAATGAGCTTAAACCTGCACCATACACTTCATTAAAAAATAATTCAATGCCATAACCGATTTGGCTCAGTGGGTAGAGCGTCGGCCTGTGGACTGAAAGGTCCCAGGTTCGATTCCGGTCAAGGGCATGTACCTGGGTTGTGGGCACCACCCCAGTGGGTAGTGTGCAGGAGGCAGCTGATCGATGTTTCTCTCATCTTTCTCTCTCATCGATGTTTCTAACTCTCATCCCTCTCCCTTCCTGTCTGTAAAAAAAAAAAAAAAATTCAATAAACTTATTAAAAACTAATTCAGCCCATAGCCAATGTGGCGTGGCTTAGCTTAGTTGGGTGGGTGTCGTCTTATGCACCAGAGGTTGACTAGGACACATCCCCAAGTTTCGGGCTTGATCCTTGGTGGAGGGCATGCAGGAGGGAGGTAATCAATAGATGTTGCACTCTCACATAGATGTTTCTCTCTCTCTCTAAAAATCAAAAAACTATTCTTGAAAAAACAAACCCCCAAGCAAACAAAAAAACTAATTCAAAATCTATCAGACTTCAATGTAAAATATAAAACTTCTAAAAAAAAATCTCTGTAACCTGGGGTTAGGTAAAGATAATCTAATCTAATAAAATAGTAATATGCAAATTGACCCTCACTCCATTACACCCACAAGCCATGCCCACCAATCAATCAGGAGCAAATATGCAAATTAACTCAACTGAGATGGCGGCAGCCACAGAGCTGGAGTTGCCCCGGGCAGTGGAGGAAGCCACTTTGTGGGCTACAAAGATTCAATTATAGAACATAAACCCCTGATACCTGCCAGACTGGAACCTTGGGTTGCCAGGGGCAATTCAGGCTTCGAGCAGGGGACCAAGGCAAAAAGTTTCAATTACAGAAGTTAAATAAATCCCAGATACCTGCTTCCAGCCAGGCACCCCAGGAGGGACTGGAACCCTGAAGGGGCTGTGGGCAGCCTGAAACAGCCCTTTGCCCCTCACCCAGGCTGGCTAGGCACCCCAGTAGGGACCTGCTGGAAACTGATTATTTTTATGCTAGAAACTGATTGTTTTTAACCTACTTTGGTTGCTCTGAAAGGTCAGAGCTATGCATCCATTGTTTAAGTTGAAACATTGTTAATTATAGCAAATCTCCACCTGTTAATTACATGTAAAATTCTTCCTCGGAATTTCCTGCCTAGGAATATTGTTGTTTTCTCAGAGACTCAATAAAAGGCTGCTGAGACTCAGGCATCAGTGGGCAATCTACCCTGAAAGAGGAAAGATGCCACGCCTGGTCCCCCAGTTTCCAAACTGATTCTCTTCCAGTCTCTCTCTCTTCATTTTGTGTGCGGCCTCCTTCAGAACTCGAACCCTGAATAGGAACCCTGAACCACGCTGGACATGTAAGGGGCTTCAATATCGGGACCCAAAACCTGAAGGGGCTGTGAGCAGCCTGAAATGGCCATCAGCCCCTCACCCAGGTGGAAATCCCTCAAGGGGTCCCAGACTGCAAGAGGGCACAGGCCGGGCTGAGGGAGCCCCTCACCCCCGAGTGCACAAATTTTTGTGCACCAGGCCTCTAGTGTTAGATATAATACCAAAAGTATGATATATAACAGTTAAAATTGACAGGGGATTTTATCAAAATTAAAATGTTTTACTTTTCAAAAGATACTGTTGAAAGAATAAAAAGGCAATCCACACACTGGGAAAATATGTGCAAACCATACATCTAACAGAGAACTTATATCTGTAATGTCCTCTCAAATCTCATCAAGAAAATGAACAACCCTATAAAAAATAGGCAAAAGATTTGTAAAGACGCTTCACCAAAGAAGATACACAGATGGCAAAACGCAGATGAAAACATACATGGCATCATTAGCCACAAGGAAAATGCAAATTAAAACCACACAAGATACCACTATACCCCTATTATAATAGTTAAATTTAGAAAAATAGATTTAAAAACTGATAATACCAACTGCTGCTGAGGATGTGGAGCAACTGGAATGCTCATAATTGCAGGTAGGAGTGCAAAGTAATGTAGCCACTTTGGAAAACAGTCCAGAAGTTTCTTATGACCCAGAAATCCAACCTCCAGGGATTAATCCAAGACAAATTAAAATTTATGTTCACATAAAAACTTGTACAAAAATGTTTTTTATTTGTAAATGTAAAAGACTGGAAACAGCTCTAACTGGTGTGGCTTGGTGGACAGAGCGTCGGCCTGCAGACTGAAAGGTCCCGGGTTCGATTCTGGTCAAGGGCATGTACCTTGGTTGCAGTCACATCCCCAGTGGGAGGTGTGCAGGAGGCAGCTGATAGATGTTTCTCTCTCATCGATATTTATACCTCTCCCTTACTCTCTGTAAAAAGTCAATAAAAATTAAAAAAAAAAAGACTGGAAACAACCTAAATGTCCTTTAACTGATGAATGGATAAATAAACAGTGGTACATATAACAGAATACTACTCAGCAATAAAAAAATTAATATTCACAAATAACATGACATAGATTTATTTTCAATGTATCCATTTTCATAATTCAGAATTCCGTATTTGTCCATTATCTGTGTGAATTATAATTTATTTTGAAAATTACTTAAAAGCACTACCAAGACAACTAAAAGTTAAGATAGTTGGCACAGAGCTAACTTTAAATTAAATGTAGAAATTACATATTCTAAAATATGTATCTCAAATCCATTGTTTTCACATTCAATTTCTTTTTAAAGATGCAAGTGCAATACTAATTTTTAAAAACAAAATCAGTAACCAAATTTATATTAAGCACTAGTTCTTTTTAAGTTAACTCAAAGATAAAATTAGGGAAATATTAATCAATGTTATGTAGTGTTATGGACTGACTAATTTGCATATAAAGGAACTGATAATGTGATAATGAATCAGTGCATTTCACCTTTACCTGGGGAAAACTCAAGAGTCTATAAGAAGATAAAACATTATTGACAAGGAAATATAATTCTACACTTAAAAAAAGTTCTTTTGACCTAACCAGTTTGGCTCAGTGGAGAGAGCGTTGGCCTGTGGACTGAAAGGTCCCAGGTTCAATTCCAGTCAAGGGCATGTACCTTAGTTGCAGGCACATCCCCAGTAGGAGGTGTGCAGGAGGCAGCTGATCGATGTTTCTCATCGATGTTTCTAACTCTCTATCCCTCTCTCTTCCTCTCTGTAAAAAAATCAATAAAATATATTTTTAAAATGTTCTTTTGAAAAACTAGAGAAACACTAAGAAAACCGTAATTAAATAATTGTTATTATCACTAATAGTTACTATTTCTTGGGTGCCTACTATAAGCTACAGGCATTATATTTAGGGTTTTACAAACATTTCCTCATTAACTCATTATAGTAATCCCCCACGGTCAGAATTAATATTTCTATTTTAAAGGTAAGAAAACTAAATCTCACAGAAATTATGGTCCTTAAAACCAAGATCGTAAATATTTTTGGGAACTTTAATGATTTCTATGACTTGATGAAAAAAGAAATTCATAAAACTCACCTTAGATTTTCATGTTTACATTTTTCTAATTAGAAAATTTCTATTTTACAGAATGAGAACGTATTTAAAACACAAGAATTTATTAAATTGCCTGTAACATTCTTTTATCTTCCTAAAAGACAGGTTTCATCCTGAAAAAATGTTCTTAATGTTAGATTCAAGTTCAGAACTATAACAGATATGGTCTTTAATCTTAATAGTCAACAATACAGAAGCTGTAATTAGCCTTAATAACCAAGTTAACCAAATTGAATATGTCATTCTCCAAGTTTTACTAATTTAGAGTCCCACTTTGGGTATTGATTTCCTTCCCCTCCAATACATGCCTGAAACATTCCCAGCTTTAAAAATAAAATTCTCTGATGATCGAACACTTGATTTTGCTGTCCCCTGGAAATATTAACTCATTCAAGGACTCAACTAAATATAGAAGAACTTTGTGTTTCCAGCACCTAGCAGAAGATCTGGCATCCAGAAGTTATTACTGGTTCTTTCACAGAGCATGTTTAATTATTTGCTATGAGTTACAATGAAAACAAATTCAATAGTTTTAAATTGCTTTCCTAGCTTCAGTGCCTCGAAGTATATAAAGGCAATGATCAAATCATTGGTGTGTGCAGCATTCAGATTCTGAATTATCCATGGCTCTCATCATTATACATTTCAGCTCTCATCTAGGTTTCCTTCACCATCCAGCATGCTTTTCCTCTCTTTTCCACTACTCAGACTACTCGCACTCAGTGATTTCAGCAAAAAGATGCACTATAACATACAAGCCAAAGTAAAACAAAACTAGGAAAGCAACTTCCCTGGGAAGAATAAAAAAGCATTCATTGCACATGGTGAATGGTTCTAATCCACTGGGTGGTCTTAAACCTGTTCTCGTCCTATATATACCTGACCAAAATAGTCAGAGAATGTGGACACAATTACACTGAGGCAGAAGACAAAGCACCACAAAGGCCTCTGTGGTTACTTGCATTGCACCAATAACAGTGCCAGTGGACAACCACCCACACTCTGGGCAAATGTCAATAACAAAAATCAATGAATTACCATACCCTGATGGCTAGTCTTTTCTGTCAAATACCATTTTGCCCTATACCTCACTTTGTCTTACATTTCCAACTAGAATAAATGTTTGGTCAACAAGCTCTGAAAGGGCAAGATATAGATTACCAGGCTGAAGAACCTGGGCAAGACTACTTAGTCTCTCTGTGGCAGCAGTTCCCTACTTAAACAATAGGGATAATAATTTCTACCTACCTCAGTGGGATATTTGAACTTAAGATAATACAGTTAAAAATGGTGAAGTTCACCCAATTCCAAAAGGTGCATTCCTGCATGCCCCTGTGTAGACTCTGGCATTGAGGAAACTGAGACTCAAAGGTTAAAACAGTTTCGAGAACTCAGATTGCAAGTGATTCTGATTTGCAATAGAGTTCCAATATTCTATAGAAACTCAAAAGTTAACAGAACCCAAGCTCTTATTACTGGAGGGGGAAAAGCAGAAGTCAAAAGCAGAGGTGAAACGTGGTTGAAGCAGAACATGATGGTGAAGAAGAATCACTGTTGAACAAAAATTATTAAAAATTAAGATGTAGCCCTGACCAGTTTGGCTCGGTGGATAAAGCATTAGCCTGCGGACTCAAGGGTGCCGGGTTCAATTCTGTTCAAGGGCATGTACCTTGGTTGCGGGCACATCCCCAGTGGGGAGTGTACAAGAGGCAGCTAATCAATGTTTCTCTCTCATTGATGTTTCTGACTCTCTGTCCCTCTCTCTTCCTCTCTGTAAAAAATCAATAAAATATATTTAAAAAAAAATTAAGATGTAGACTACTCTAGGACCGTGTTGCACTATTCTAATATAATAAAAGAGTAATATGCAAATTGACTGTTACCCGAGACACCTAAGCCACGCTCACCAGCCAAGCCATGCCTCCCAGCCAACCAGAGCGGCTGTATGCAAATTAGCCCAGCCAAGATAGAGGCTGGCAGCCATGGAGCTACAGTAAACCAGAGGCTTCTGTTGCAACTGCCTGCCTAGGCTGGCTGAGCCTCTGCTCACGGCCACGCCCACCAGCCAATCAGAGCGGCTGTATGCAAATTAACCCAGCCAAGATGGAGGCCAGCAGCTACAGAGCTAGAGCAAACCAGAGGCTTCTGTTGTAACTGCCTGCCTAGGCTGGCTGAGCCTCTGTTCAACAGTCACGTCTACCAGCCAAGCCATGCCTCCCAGCCAATCAGAGCGGCTGTATGCAAATTAACCCAGCCAAGATGGAGGGCAGCAGCTACAGAGCTAGAGCAAACCAAAGACTTCTGTTGCAACTGCCTGCCTAGGCTGGCTGAGCCTCTGCTCACGGCCACGCCCACCAGCCAATCAGAGCAGCTGTATGCAAATTAACCCAGCCAAGATGGAGGCTGGCAGTGTGGCTCTGCACTGGGAGCCTCCGTGGCCGGCATAGCTGTGCCAGGTGTGTCAGCTCAGTGGGGGGGGGGGGGGGGGGGGGGGGGGGTGTCCAACCTGGGGCCTCCACGAGGCATCCAGGAGTGCCCGTCCCGGGTCCACTGCCTGGCTCCGCCCCCGGGGGCCTCCACCAGGCGTGCGGGAGAGCAGGTCCTCCATGGGGCGTGCGGGAGCACCCGTCCAGGGTCCGCTACCTTCATCCGCCTCCCAGGGGCCTCCACAGGGTGTGCGGGAGCATTTGCTGCACAGTGCAGAGAATCCGAAGCCAGTCCGCTGCCTGACTCCACCCCGGGTGTGTTCGCTCAGCAGCAGGGCCCCACTGAGGGATCCTGCACCAGCGTCTG
The DNA here is from genome assembly GCA_004026665.1 of Murina feae. Taxonomy (NCBI): domain Eukaryota; kingdom Metazoa; phylum Chordata; class Mammalia; order Chiroptera; family Vespertilionidae; genus Murina; species Murina feae. Next base: position 13,914 of record PVJC01020271.1, read on the forward strand.
GCCCTGGCTCGCCACCCAGCTTTGCGCCAGGTGTGTCCCCTCAGCGGTGGGGGCCCACCAGGCGTGTGTGATTGTGGGCGCTCTGGT
>PVJC01020271.1:14100-29435 GCA_004026665.1 Murina feae
CCCCCCCCCCCCAGTGCATAAATTTTTGTGCACCGGGCCCCTAGTGTCCTAATAATACAGATTCATTTTTAACAATTTTATCCCTTTGTCCAACATGAGGGATACCGTTAACTGAAATAACAGAACTTCATTTTCACACATTATTCTACACTGTTAGAGATACTTGGCATTTTGAAAATGACCATTAGAAGAAGCATGAAATATTGTCAGGGGTCACAACCATGCCCTGGTTATCTATTACTATGTACAAAACTACCCTGACTTAATGCTTACCACAACAATGTACCATTGCATCTCATGATTATATAGCTCAAAAATTCTATCTGCTCCTTACTCCTCCCTGCCCCAAAATGGCTTCTCCATGTAGAAACCAAGGGCTTTCTCATGCATATCTTTTTGCTAGAAACATTTTAGCCTGCCTCAGGATAACTGAACCCAGGTCTCAAGGATGGAACCCTCTAAGAGACAGGAAGTGGATGCTGCCAGTCACTTATACGCTTATGCCCAGAAACTGGCCCAGCATCTACTCTGCCATATTCTGTTGGTCAAACATTTATATAAAAACTGCTCAGGTACAAGAGGAGAGAACACAGATCTCACATCTCAATAAGAGCATCAAAGAATCTGTGGCCATTTTAAATCTATCGAAATTACTAGAAAAAAATAATAAAATGTTATAAAGTTTATAATCTCTAGAAAAGATTATAAAATGTTTGTTTGAATAAAAAATGGAAAAAAGGTATTTATCAGTGAGTATGACAATGTTAGTTAAAATGATCAAACCTAAATAAACCACTCAACATGAGAAGAGCTCCAAATCAAGCAAAAACAAACAAATCATTATAAAAACTCAACAGCATAAAAAGGATCCAACCCATGCTGCAATATTAAGGGCTGATATGTATACTAATTTTTTACCTCTTTAAAGGAAAATCCTAACAAAATTGATTACACATGTTAGGTTCTTAATTAAGAGACACATTTAAAGTTTTAAAATGCCTGCCTTTAGGGTACAGAGGTCATTCCATCTAGTTCAACAAACATATTTCTAAAAGAATGGCATCTTTATTTATCCACCTGACAATAACAGCTGCCATTTACTGAATATTTACCTGACACTAACCCTGTGTAAAGTATTTTATATACATTATCATATTTCACCCTCACAAAAAACTCACTGTACAAATAAGGAAAGTGAAGTTCAAAGAAGTGGAGAGGTGTGCTGCTGTTAAAAGATGGTAGCCAGGATTTGTTACCATACCCACATTCGCCCCAAAGTCATTACTGTTAAACACTATGGTGTTTAGCTTTCTGCCAGGCCATGTGGTCAGAAAGTATTTCTGTAAGTTAGGATTCATATGTGCAGCTATGCAGCTATGATTTCCAAGATTAATGTTTTTAGTCTTTTCACAGAACCATTATTCCCTTCCTCACATTTTAGCAGTGTAATACAAATGACAAATCACTGTCTAAAATTATGAAGTAGCCTCAAATATTCTATCAATAAACCCTATACCTCAACCATGTGTTCTTAGAACGTATCTTATGCATGTATAGAAAGCATATCCAACAAATACCTACACAGGTTCATCTAAATGGAGCCTAATAAAACAAAAGTAAACCAGTTTTTCAGGACAGGCATAGCAAATAAATAATTTCACTGTAGGTGAAAACAGCAGAGAAACAATCTGAAGACTCAGCTTACAATTAAAATCTGTTTTCTCTGAAAATATGATTAATGTCCAATGAGGTCTGTTAGGGGGAAGTTATGTCAGCATTTCTGGGATAATGCACTTGCATGTGACTGAGTGTGCTTTTTGCCTGCTGGGGGGAGGCTTATGATCTGTGACTGAATAAATGTGGCCATTCTCTATTGCTACCCTGTCTCTCCCCGCTGCTGCCCATTTCCCATCAAAAAACTTGTTTGGAAACTTCCTTTTACTCCATGGTTTTTTGTTAATATGCAAATAAGACCAGTGTTTAAAATAAGTTACACATTTTATAAAAAAACACTTAGAAATTTTTGATAAATGTTGCTCTTTTCCCTGTTTTCCAGCACGTACAATGTGTATGATGCTACTGAAGATAGCAAAGGGAAGCAGCAGAGGAAGTAGGGAGCAGAGGACCAGGGCAACCAATATCACCTTATTTACTTTTTATTTTTTAAATTTGTCAATTACAGTTGACATTCAATATTATTCTATATTAATAAGTTTCAGGTGTATAGCACAGTGCTTAGACAATCATGTTCTTTTATCTTATTTAAAGATGAGAATAAGGAAGGTCAGTGAGTCCCTTTCCTCTGTTCCAAAGATGGAGAATAAAAATTGTTAAATGTATGGAAAGTTTAATTTCTACTTTTTATTATCATGTTTATTTTTATGAACTAGCAGCAAGCAAAGAAAAACAATCTCTTCTGGTATTTCCCAGGGTTCCACAAATATAAAATAATTCATAATATTTATCATATTTATTTTTGTTCTCAGAGGCTATTATGAGGCTAGAATTTCATGCATGATCCAATTAACTAATTATACTTATTTGGAGGCCACGAAATGCCTAATTGCAGTTACAAATAGGAGGTCACTGGCATAATTAGTTGTGCTAGCAAAACCGTAGTTACAAAATTTCTTGGGTCAGGCCACTCAAAAACCATGACCCTAATTATAGTATTGTTCTCAGTACAATTCAGTCTTACTATGTTAGTAACTCATGTTTAAAAAATAAGTTTAACTGGTAAAAACATTCTCCTTACTTTAAATTTGGAATGCTAGCTTCTTAATTCACTAAAACATCTCAAGGAAAATTTCAAAATAAAACTTCAGGGATACTGTAAAGAGAGTTTTTAAGATCACTTAGGTCAAGCAGGGCTAAACTCTCAGCAAAAGGGCATTCAAGCTGTAAAATAACCATCTTTTTGTTGTCAAGAAATAAAATAAGCCACGTATATTCCAAAGCAGTTGACTGGTATCCTGGATAATGTTCCTCTGGGCAAACCTGTGGCCCTTATCTAATACTAGGGGCCTGGTGCACGAAATTCGTGCACGGCTAGGTGGGGGAGGGGGAAGGCAGACTGGGAGGTCCCTCAGCTGGACCTGCACCCTATCCAATTTGGGGGCCCTCAGGAGATGTGCTACTCATAGCTTGGGCCCACTCCATGTGGTTCTCTGCTCTCTGCCAGGCCTGTCTGCTCCACACCACAGGGATGGGCAAGCAGACCCTGCTGGGTGCTTCCTGTGGTGTCCCCGATGGCTGGCTCGTGCCCCCTGTCCCCTCCTCCTTAGCCACCACCCTGGCCGAGGGCAGCTGGAGGCTCCCCAATGGTTCTGGTTCGCCATGCCCCCTGGTCCCATCATCTGCAGCCACTGCCTCAGCCGAGGCCTGGCCGGGGCAGTGGCTGGGGGCTCCCCGATGCCTCTGCTCACTGTGCCCCCTCGTCCCGTCTTCCACATCCACTGCCCCAGCCAAGGCCTGGCCTGGGCGGTGGCTGGGGGGTCCCCAATGCTTCTGGCTCACCAGCCCCCTCGTTCTGTCTTCCCCAGCCACTGCCCCAGCTGAGGCTTGCCAGGGCGGTGCCTGGGGACTCTTCGATACCTCTGGCTCTCTGGCCCCCTGGTCCCGTCCTCTGCAGCTGCTGCCTGGGCCAAGGCCAGGCCGAGGCGGTGGCTAGGGGGGTCCCTGATGCCTCTGCATCCCCGCACCCCCTGGTTCCGTGGTCTGCAGCCACTGCCCCAGTCTAGGCCTGGCCACCACTGCGCCCCCTCATCCTGTTTTCCACAACCACCGCCTCAGCCAAGGCCCAGCCTAGGCACTGGTTGGGGGTCCCCATGACTCTGCTCACCGCACCCCCTCCTCCCATCTTCCTCAGTCACTGCCGCAGCCTAGGCCCTGCCCAGGGCTGTGGCTGGAGGGTCGCTGATACTTCCGGCTCACCACGCCCCTCATCCTGTCTTCCACAGCCACTGCCCCAGCCGAGGCTGGGGGGTCCCTGATACTTCTGGCTTGCCACGCCCTCTTGTCCTGTCTTTCAGGAGGCCTGGCCTAGGTGCTGGCTGGGGATCCCCGATGCCTCTGCTCTCCGCGCCCCCTCATCCCATCTTCCGCAGCCACTGCCTCAGCCTAAGCCTGGCTGGGGTGCTGGCTAGGGGGTCCCAGATGCCTCTGCTCACTGTGCCCCCGGGTCCTGGTGTCTGGTGGCCCCCTGGTCCTGTCTTCCACGCTGCTTCCCCAGCCGCCTCCAACGGCCTGCGCTGCACCTGGCCGTGCCAGGCCACCTGAGCCGCTGCTGTCTCCGTGACTGCCAGCCGCCATCTTGGCTGGGTCAATTTGCATGCAGCCACTCTGATTGGCTGGTGGGCGTGGCTTACCCCATCCCGAAGAAACGGTTAATTTTACTATTTCGCTTTTATTAGTTTAGATGTGCTCTTCCCATCCCACTTGATGCGTCAGTGCTGCTGGGTCAACATGCAAGATTCATCAAAAACAGCCTGGCCCCACTAGGAACCTGGTTCTACAGAAAATAACTAAAGACAGCAACTTCACCACTCACCATCCTTCTCATTTTCCAGGAAGGGAAGAAGGAAAGATAGAAGACACAGTGGCAGACAATGCCTTATTTTGATACGAAAAGGACAGTCAACAGTTAATGAGGAGAAGGAATGTGAGCTGTGGTAAACTCCAAAAACATTCTCCACATGCTCTGCCCTAGCTGTGTAAGGAAGCTATTTGTGTAAACAGTTCCATGATTCGCCCAACAGTACTGCCTCAAGTAACTCTCTCTATTCCTAGCGTGTATGTGTGTACACACACACACACACACACACGAGGCCCAGTGCACAAAAATTTGTGCATTCGAGGGGGGTCCCTCAGCCTGGCCTGTGCCCTCTTGCAGTCTGCGACTAAGCTGGCAGTTAGACATCCCTCTAGCAACCTGGGAGCCCTCGGGGGATGTCCACTTGCCAGCAGGAAGCAGGCCTAAGCTGCAGTCGGACATCCTTAGTGCTGTTGAGGAGGCAGGAGAGGCTCCCACCACCACCGCTGTACTGGCAGCCGTCAGCCTGGCTTGTGGCTGAGCAGAGCTCTGCCTGTGGGAGTGCACTGACCACCAGGGAGCATCTCCTGCATTGAGTGCCTTCCTGCTGGTGGTCAATATGTGTCATAGTGACCAGTCATTCCCAGTCATTCTGCTGTTAGGGTCAGTTTGCATATTACACTTTTATTATATAAGATACACACACACACACACACACACACACACACACACTAGGGGCCCGGTGCATGAAATTCATGCATTGGGGCTGGGGGGTGGTCTCTCAGCCCGGCCTGCACCCTCTCCAATATGGAGTTCTTGGGGACTCTCACAATCCAGGACCTCTGGTTCTTAACCGCTAACCTGCCTGCCTGCCCTAACCACTCTGCCTGCCTGCCTGATCCCCCTAACTGCCCTCCCCTGCCGGCCTGGTCACCCCTATTAACTTTCTTTTTTAATCTTATCTCCTTCACACACAATTGTATTTGATTTCCTTATTGGCTTCTTCCTCTCACACAATTTTTCTCCTTTATGTAACACTTTTCCTACTGACTCATCATTTATAAACTTTTCTTTCCTCCTTATTTCCTACTTCTGTTCTATCATCATTCTTCCCATTTTTCTACTACCCTCCTTCCCTTCCCACATTCCTTCTTTCCTTTATCTTTACCCCTGCCCACCCTACCCTTTTCCTTCCTTCCCACCTTAATTTTTTCTTCACTTCCTCCCTCTGACCTGCTTTGCTCCCTCCCTCATTCCTTCCTTCTTCCCATTCTCCTTTTAAGCTCTACCAGCTCCCCCTTTATAACTTTTCTTCCCTCCCTCTTTTTCTCTCATCCTACCTTTGCCATACATTCTTCTCTACTTACTTCCACTGTTTCAATACCTATCTATCTACCTGCCTAATTATCCACTATCGTTTATCTTTTTTTCTTTTCTGACTTCTACTTTTAAAATCTGTCCCCAGTACACAACTATACTTGGTTTTCATTATAGGCCCTACAGTTCACTCATACATCCTCTTTTTTTAACACTGCTGTCCACTGACTCTTTTATAAAGTTCTTCCCTCCATTCTGTCCCACCCCTCCCCCACCTGGTTACTTCCCCCCAAACTCTCGGGGGCTGCTGCTCCCTCCGTCCTGCCCCCTGCCCATCTCTCCTGGCTCCCACGGGTTCACCCCAGCTCTGAAGGGAGACCAGGGCCTCTCACAGGAGACCCCTGCCCCTGAGGCAGAGAAAATGGAGCCGGCGAGAGAGTGGGCCCAGGAGGTGGGGTGTGTGTGTGAGAGAGAGGAAGCAGCCCTCCTTCCCTCATTAAAGCTTCCATGCGGAGGGGGCATTAACCCCCAGCTCAGGGCTCAGCCCCAGTCAGGTGTCAGCTGCCCATGCAGCCCCGGCACTGTAGACGCAAAGCAGGAGCACCTCCACTTTTGGACCATCCACCCCTCCATTTGGGAACCCGCCAATGGCACAGCTTCTGTCTCCCCTGGACCGCAGTGTGGGCTCGCTTCTCCCGCCCACGGCTGCAGCCTGGATCCCGGGGCAGACGGAAGCTTAGCTGTCTGCCCTGGGATCCACGCCGCAGCCGTGGGCGGGAGAAAGAGGTCTTCGTTCTGCCCTGCTGGGCTGTTGTGTGCGGCTTCTCCCAGGGCTGCGGCCTCTGCCATCTTGGCTGGGCTAACTTGCATACAGCTGCTCTGATTAGCTGGTGGGCGTGACTTAGGCATCCCGAAGAAACGGTCAATTAGGTCTTCAGGATGCCCCTTCTCCACTAAATCTACTATCCCCACACAGACAAAAGACTCTTAGAATGAGAAAGTGGTATGTGTATTATTTAAATTATCTTATTTTAGGCCTCAAGAATCAAGATCATGCTCATATTAACACTTTGTAATCGGGCATTTTCCCGCCAAATCGCGTTGTAATGTGGGGCTTTTTGACATTTTCTCGCCAAAATTAGATGTTCCGTAAATATTCATATCTTTTGATCTATTTGATATTTTTCTATGAAACTTTCAGTGTTTTAGTTTAAAAAGGTATCTATTTACTTTGCAAAATATGTGTTATTGTATTTTTTATGTACACAAAATTACTACATTCTAAGTAAACATATAAAAAACACTTTTACAATCAAAATAATTTTATTTATACAAAATTACAATATTTTTTCAAAATTTTCAACAGATCTTATAAAAAAAACCTATAACCTAATAGTGCTTCACTGTGTGGTAGCGTTCAAAACACTTTCCTTTGTGCAGGGGTACATTACAAAACTTGCACATGTACCGCGTTTCACTGTGTAGTTTATGAGCGGCACACACATGACAATGACGTAAAACATTTTTATTTTTGCCGATTCCAACTAGAGGTTCCAATGTATGTTTCCTCATGTCCATTGACAGTCTCCCTGGTGGATCCGATTTTAATGGTTTCCTACAAAAAATGTGTTAAAGAAACTGAGGTTCTACCTAAACTAAGGGACTTGTATGGGGCTACACTGTTAGTAAATATGAGAATCAGAATCTGTACTTTTAAAAAGAGTGTCTGGCTCAAATAACCCCGTTCTTTATATTCCAATTGAAGGCTTCGAAAACAAACAGTCCTGGCAAGCTTATATTCATTTGTCGCTTTAAACAAAATATGGTCAAGTCTGACAAGGAATTACCTTTGAATATATATAAAATGATACAGAATAGTGCCTTATAATATGAAATGTATTAGATCTCAAATTTTTCTGAAATGCATCCTACCTTATATAACCTCACTTCTTAGGTTGTTTTAGTCTGTTTGGGGCTGCTTTAATTTTAACTTACTCAGCTGTTTTCTAACTAGAAAATAAGTTCTCAATGACAGTGCCTACCATAGGGCACTGTAAACAACAGGCCTTTGTTAATTCACCTGCTGTTCTGGTAGGTCACTCTGCTGTCCACCAACCATCCTATCTAATAAAAGAGTAATATGCAAACTAGCCCTCACTCCATCACAAAGATGGTGGCAGCCAGGGAGTTGTAGTGAGGCAGGAGACTTGTGTTGCCCTGGCGATGGAGGAAGTCAAGATTTCCCACCTGCCCTGCAGGCCCTGAGCTCCGCTCAAGGAAACAAAGTTTCAATTACAGAAGGTAAATAAACCCAAGATACCTGCTTCTAGCCTGCAGCCATGGCCAGCCTGATAACAGCCCCTCACCCAGACTGGCCACACTCCCATGGTATGAGGGTCCCAACTGGGGGACTTGACCAGACTACAAATAGCCCTCAGCCCTTCACCCAGGCTGGCCAGGCACCCCAGTGGTGACCCCTACCCTGAAGGGGGTGTGACCAGCCTGCAAACAGCCCTCAGCCTCTTCACCCAGGCTGGCCAGGCATCCCAGCAGGACACCCTTCAGGGCAAACCAGCCGACCCCACCTGTGCACCAGGCCTCTGTCCTACATAATAAAAGGGTAATATGCAAATTGACCCTAATAGCATAACAACTGGGAATGACTGGTCACTATGACACACACTGACTACCAGGGGGCATACGCTCAATGCAGGAGATGCCCCCTGGTGGTCAGTGTGCTCTGGGAGGAGCTCTGCTCGGCCACAAACCAGGCTGATAGCTGCCAGCACAGCGATGGTGGTGGGAGCTGATCCCACCTCCTCAACAGCACTAAGGATGTCCGACTGCAGCTTAGGCCTGCTCCCTGTTGGCAAGTGGACAACTCCCGAGGGTTCCTGCGCTGCCAGAGTGATGTATGACTGCCAGCTTAGGGCCTATCCCCCGGGGAGTGGGCCTAAGCAAGCAGGTGGACATCCCCCAAGGGGTCCTAGACTACAAGAAGGCATAGGCCGGGCTGAGGGACCCCCCCCCCCCTGCAAGTACACAAATTTTTGTGCACCAGGCCTCTAGTATTTATAGATAAGTGCTTCCCTGCACCACTAGTACAACACCTTTCCTTTCACTTACCATGGAAAACCAATTTAGGAAAAAAATTAATCATGAGCCCTACCAAAAATTTAAAAAATTACCATTGGTTATATTATAGACTATTTTAGCACTATGATTGTATAAGAATAGCAAGGAAAAGGATTTACAGTATCCTGTCATATTGGAACTGCGATTTTATTTATAAAAACAGTTTATAATGCACTGACTTTTCTATGGAGTTCAGAAAGAACCTGTGATGGGTGCCGAGTTTCTCGGAGAATACAGTGTTTCATTTTGCTCTAATTCATTCTATTACCAAATTAAACTTTGATGTATTGGTCTTGACAAGTGCTTCATGCTGATTGTATTGTGTATGATAGTATAATCACTCCGCATGCATTTCCCACTGGCTGGCTGATTAATGCAATAGATTACCTGCAGCATTGATGGCAAGAGGGAATCACTGCCCTTCTGTGCTCTAAACTGTTTGTATTTCCAGTGTGCATGCGTGAGTGTGTGTATATGTGTTTATGTTTTTACATGTACACAGGCACCCATAAAGATCTTCCTATACACAGGGGGAAAAGGTGGGATAAACCAGAAGAAGAAAAAGAAAGCTGAGGACACAGAGAACATTAATGTCACTCATTGTTTCTAGTACTACTTGCTTCTTAATGTGTCCAAATAGGTGACTAGTATATACCTCAATTATTCATTCACTTTTTACTCACAAATATTTACTGAGCACCAACTCTAGCCAGGCACAATGTTTTCTCAACCTTTACAGAAAAATAAATTTTAAAAATTGTCACAATCAGTGTTCTAATTAGTGGGCAAGAAGGGAAAAGGGGGGAGTGAGGGATTATCAAGTGAGCACTAACACAGGGATGAAAAAGAATAGCTATGAAATTGGTTTAAAAGCCTAAATAAAGAAAAATATAGAGTGAGTAGTGGTTAAAAAACAACACAACAATCTCTAGATGATTTGGTCTTGGAGATCAGACACTTGTGCTCTTGCAGCACTTTGAAAGCATTCCTAATGGGATTTTCTCCCAGTTTCAAACTTACATTTGACCCAAATGTACATTAGACTCCTCTCACCCAAACCCTTTAGCCCTTGCTCATCTGCAAAGACTATGGCTCCCAATCTAAGGTACTTCAAGCCTGCTGATCGCTTACATCTACCTAATTTATGAATGATTCTCACTCTCACCTCTAGGTTTGCTGAAGCAAATTTTGAAATTTACTAGAGTAACCCAAAATGAAAAGGGTTGGAAAGCATGACCCACAGTCAACAAGGTCTGGCTGGCATAGCTCACCATCACAAAGATTTGGATTTCTATTTCAAAGGTTGTCTTTGCAATAGAAGGCGTAGAGTTGAGTGTGTTAGCCACATTTTAGGCAACTACTATCACTACTCCTGACTATTAACTTTAGCTCAGAGTCTGAGAAATTAACTGGAAAACCAGTTACTAACTCATCCAAGCAATTTAGTGTCAGAAGGCACCTCTATTTCACTAGAGTCCTTTTTTTTTAATTGATTTTTTACAGAGAGGAAGGAAGAGGGATAGAGAGTTAGAAACATCAATGAGAGAGAAACATCGATCAGTTGCCTCCCACACACTCCCCAAGGGAGATGTGCCTGCAACCAAGGTACATGCCCTTGACTGGAATCGAACCTGGCACCTTGAGTCTGCAGGCTGACGCTCTATCCACTGAGCCAAACCAGCCAGGGCAAGAGTCCTATTTAAAAAAAAAAAATATATATATATATATATATATATTTCAGAGAGGAAGGGAGAAGGAGAGAGAGATACAAACATCAATGATGAGAGAGAATCACCAATCGGCTGCCTCCTGCCCACCCTCCGCTGGGGATCAAGCCCACAGCCTAGACATGTGCCCCGGCCAGAATCGAACCCGGGATACCTCAATCCGCAGGCCGACGCTCTATCCACTGAGCCAAGCCGGCCAGGGCCTATTTTTATTTCAATTTGGAATTTTTAAATGAAATACTCAAACAAACTTATACAATTACGAGACAAGATTATAGCAGCTTCACAAAAATTCATCTGCTACAAATCACTTACCAGCCTGTCTTCCCCCTAAAATATGTAAGAGGAAATTTTTTATATGAATAAAAAAGTTATTCTTCGGTTTATCTCTAAGAAGAGCAGCTACTAAAAGTCTATGAATACGACTATCAAGTATGCATTTTGAATCTCAGAATCCCTTGTTCTAGAGAAATCTTGGTGGAAAGCATAGTGTAAAGTGGTGAAAGTCACTTTACTGGAATTGAGAAAAGCCTGCCCTCTCTCTCTTCCTTTCCCTCCCACCCTAGGGCTCTGTGAGGCAGTGTCTAAACAGCCCCTGTCTAAGGGATAACGATTATTAATTACTTCCCTGGCTTCTCCCCACCCCTCATTAACTTACCTAAGCTTAAATGAACTATGAGAACATTTGTACAGCACCCAGAGAAGAGCGTATATGTATGTGGCTACCTCAGTCCTGAGCTTCCTCTCTTTACTTTAGCTCCTGGCATGCCTGATTCCTGTGAAGCCCCTGGGAATTTCAGATTGTTTAAATGAGGCTTCTCAGACCTTTTTAATTTTTGTATGCTGCTACTTCAGGGTAAGAACTAGTGCAAGGAAATTATCCTTAGTCTCACTTCCTTCATTTTCACTTTCACACTCTTGAGATCCACAATCTAGCAAGGAGACTCCTCCAGCTCCAGCTACATTTCCCTTTGGCAGCAGCTTCTTGAGGACAAGTGCAATACTAACTCTTAGAAGTGGGAAAAGTAAGGAGAACTTTTCTTAATTGTTATGAGGAAGAAAAGGACACGTTTTACTTATGCTCTTACATTCCTATTAACCACTAACTTGAGAGTAGCATCTACTACCAATGGACTCATGGAGCAAATAAAAAGACAGCATAAAAAAGTAACTGGAACCCATTCTTGGTACAAATAATGTACCAGCATGCTACATATATGATACAGAACACTAAAGTATACAATGAGTCATAAGGCATCTTAACTCTAATTAAATCTCCATGGTATATAAAAATATATCAAGGGGTGACCTCAAATGTTGTTACAAATTATCCAAATATCTAAATACCTTATGACTATCATTAAGACTCTCCAACTGGTTAGATAATAGGATCAAATGATCTGTAAAGCTCTCTTTTAATCTTGAGAACCTACTATTTTACATTAATATTTATTTTAACTGTTTTCTCTTTATTTCTACTTTCACATACAGGATACCGAATGGATAATGAATCTTAGCAGTTGCAGTCAAAAGAAGCATGATTGATGCATTACACCAGGCATCCTCAAACTACGGCCCGCGGGCCACATGCCGGGTGTTTTTGTCACTGCTGCCTGTCCTGCTTAAAATAAGCTATGTGCAGTGTGCTAGGAATTTGTTCATAGTTTTTTTTAACTATAGTCTGGCCCTCCAATGGTCTGAGGGACAGTGAACTGGCCCCCTGTTTAAAAAGTTTGAGGACCCCTGCATTACACAGTATTTATCATAGGTCTGCTAACTGTACAGAAATATGCAATGGTTAACTTTGGTTAACTTCTGACCCAAACTAGAAATTACTCTGCCTACTTAAAGAAGCAGAGAATAAACCCCTCCTTCCCATCCCCAGACAACAACAGAATCCAGAGGCCTCTGACCCAAGAACAGAGAGGTCTCAGTTTTAAGAAACAGAAAGCAGTAGGATTGTACAACAGAGAAAGAAACCAGACCCCAGTAATGAGGACCCAGCAGTAGATACCATTCTGAGAACAGTGCTGGAGGGAAGCAAAGTCTCCTGAGCAACACAATTGACAAAGCCTGTGTATTTAGAGGGAGCTCTGAATAATAAGGGGGAAAGCAGAGACCCAGACAGGAACTCACAACCCCATTCCAGAGCAAAACAGCCCAGCCTATACGCAGAAAGAGTCTGCAGAGCCTACAGACCACATCAGGTAAACAAGTGCTGACAACCATGTTATCATCAGGGCCTTGTATAGGTCAGGACAAAGACAGTAGCCTAAGGGTCTTCCCTGGCTCCTTAGCAAAGGGGACTGGAAAATGAGATCAAAACTTCACTGTATCCCATCTGCAGTATGTGATATCTTATCATAATATATAACATATAATGCAATTCTCAATGGCATATGTTTGCCTATTCTACATTAATGTGTTTGTTTGTTTTTTAGAATCTGAAATTAGAGAGTTGGAAACAAACAGGCAACTAGATGAGGTGCACTCTGCTGACCACTGCAGTCAGGACTGAGGGAGCACGGCTGGGCAGATCAGGCCAGGCAGCTTTTACAGAGTGGTTTACGGCCATCTAGGTATAATCTTCACTTGGTCCCCTGCTCTGCACTTAGCAGAGAGACTGCCTCACAGATGCATTATACAGTCTTTTAAAAAAAACACTGAGAAGAGTGTCTAGTTTGGTGGGTAAGTCTTTGAAGTCACTGACATCTGGGATAAAATTCTTGCTCAGCTGCTGTGATCTTAGGCAAATTATGCAATCTCTTTAAGCCTCAGTTTTCTCAGCTGATAAATTAGAGCTAATAACTGTTTAAGAATTAAATAAAACAATGCATGAACTAAATGCTTAGCATAGTGCCTGGTATAGTGGCTGGACTGTAATGCGAAATAAAACAAAGTGAAATCTAGATCCTCTCTCTTTCTCTCTTCCCTTTGAAGTTAACATGGAAGAACAACAAGGTTGGATTAAAGGCAACATTTTTTATAATGAATATGAACCCCTTATACCCTCCCTCAATTGAGCTCATTTCTATCTTTGTTCATGTTATTCCTTCTTTCTGGAGTATTCCCTACAATTAACTTTCATAAACATCTTGTAAAACCATGTTAAATTCAATCTGTACACATATTTGTACTAAAATGGGAATAAATTACCCTATCAAACTGCTTCTCAGTTCATTCATGCCTGTTCTAATCTCTCGTGTCTTCTGATGGCTGGCAGCTCTCTAATCCCACCTTCCTACCAGTACCATTGTCACAAAATATTTCATACATCTATTCCTCTGGACATAGTAAGAGCTAAATACATACTGAGAGAGAAAATAGAGTTAAGAATTCTGGAAAGAAGCCACTGAAGTGGTAAAGCTATATTCTCCCTGTACCCAAGGACAAAAAGCTGGTAGGTGCCAAGCAATCCCTGATAATGTGGTTCATTAGGATAACGTTATGCAGTCGCAGCTACAAAAAAGTTTCCAAGTCTGTTCGTGTCATCTTCTTACTGCAACATGGGGCTCTGGGAATTGCTGTTTTCTCCATGGCACTAGCAAGAAGGTAAACCACACTGGAATGCTTTCCAGTTCTCAAGGAGAAGCAGTTACTCCTTAGCCATTCACTAACCACCATCAACTTCAAAATGTGGAAAGCCTGAGTTTGAAATTTAACTCAGAAACTAAGGGGCTTAAAACAGTGTGTGGGAGGAGGTGGGGTAGGGAACAGGAGGGGGGGTCCTAGCCTACTGCTTTCAGTGATGTAAGATGGCATTTCCCAGAAGTTTCTCCACAATTACCCCCCAAACCAGAGCCTTTAGAGTATTATTTCTGGCTGTGCACAAAGGGTCTTACTATATCCTCTAGAATGTGTAACTTAAGTATATGTTTTCTTCCTTATTCAAGAATAATGTTATGGGTAGCCCTGGCCGGGAGGCTCAGTTGATTGGAGCATCATCTCACATGATGAAATTCTGTGGTTTGCTTCCCAGTCAGGGCACATAACTAGGTTTTAGGTTTGACCCCGGGTCAGGGCACATACAGGAGGCAACTGATCAATGTTTCTCTCTCACATTCATGTTTCTCTCCCCGCTACTGCACACCTCCTATTGGGGATGTGCCCACAACCAAAGTACATGCCCTTGACTGGAATCGAACCTGGGACCTTTCAGTCCACAGGCTGACGATCTATCCAGTGAGCCAAACCAGTTAGGGCCACACATTTTCTTATAGCTGATCATGACACAACACTTCTCTTGAGAAGACTGCCTTATGTTCTTTCTCTAAAATCAATAAGCATATCCTCAGATAAGGATTTTTTTTAAAAAAGGAAAAATTTGGGTGGGGGTAGAATAGGCCCAGAGATGAGAGAAGACTACTTATATCTGGAAATGTAAAAGGAACCGCATTTTCTAAGTTCATAGTATAGGTAATTTTTAGTATCCCATCTAATAAAAGAATAATATGTGAATTGATCATCACAAGATGGCTTCCCCCATGTGGTCAAAGATGGCCGCCACAAGATGGCCAGCAAAGGAGGGCAGTTGGGAGGGACCCAGGCCTGCAGGGAAGGGCAGTTGGGGGGGACCCAGGCCTGCAGGGAAGGGCAGTTGGGGGGGACCCAGGCCTGCAGGGGAG
>PVJC01020272.1:0-29371 GCA_004026665.1 Murina feae
CTCCACGCTGCAGCCAGAGTCAAGTTCATGGTGTCCTGTCTCTCTTCTCTGCCTCCCCTGCCGCCTGCCTCTCACATCATCCCACCCATGCCCCTCTGCCCTGCCCGGAGGCCTCATTCATTTGCTCCCCTCCTGCCCCGTCCCCCTGGAGCGCCCTCCCTCCCTCCTTTTGGAGCGCACCTCTTCACCCCCGACCCTCGATGGGTCTGTCAGCCTCCCAGCTGCCCTTGGTTTCCCTCCTACGCCCAGATCCAGACCGTTTCTCCTCTGGGCTCAGCACTGTTTCACCATCCACATGACCTTATTTATTTCAGAGAGGATTTATTTCAGAGAGAGGAAGGGAGAGTGAGAGAGATAGAAACATCAATGATGAGAGAGAATCATTGATCGGCTGCCTCCTGCACGCCCCGCACTACGGATGGAGCCTGCAACCGGACCATGTGCCCTGACCAGGAATCAAATCGTGATCTCATGGTTCATAGCGTGACACTCAACCACTGAGCCACAGCAGGCAGGTAAAAGGTGTTTTTCAAGCATCATCTTCTTCCCACCATCTTCCCATAATGTCAAAAGGGATCCTTATCCCCATCTTACAGAAGAGAAAAGTGAGGATTCAAGGGCCTGTCCCGGGGGCAGAACAGAGGTAAGAAGCCAGAAGAGCTGGTCTCCGCTCTGGTAGAGTACGCCACTGGGCGGTGGCGTCGGCTTTTCATCTTTACGTGTCTCTATATTTTCTCTAATAAGCATGTCTTACTGTAATAATCTGAAGGAAAAATAAGCAAACACTACAAAGTGTTCCTTGGTGGGTTGCCTGTTTGTTCTGGAGCCCAGAGCACTGCAAGTCTGTAATTTCTGTCTCAAAGACACTCTATCCCGGACCCACAGCCTGCGTAATGGGACCTGCCCCCAGGGCGCCCTGGCCCCCACCCATCCCCACTATGAACAGTGGGATCTGCAGACAGAGTCCCAGGTCTACTCCACACCAGCTGGAAGCCCTCGGACAAAACTGGAACCTGGGAGCCTCAGCTTCCTCATCTGCAAAATGGGAGTCAATAGCACCAAGCGGAATAAAACCGTACATTCCACCAGTGTTTACGGGGCACCTACGGTATGAGGGCATCCGGGCACTCACTCACAGAGGGGCGACAAATCAAACGGCTCCCTGAAATCCCGCCTGGAACTCGGGGGGGAGGAATAGCCAAGCAAACAACCTCACGGGTCGTTACTGTCCTCTGGTCTCTGTCTCGATGGCAAAGCCTCACAATTCTCGGAGGGGCGTGGTGCCTTGGGAACTGGGAGGACCTGGGCAGAATGGAGCCTCCCTGGGAATGGCCATCCCCAGGGGATGGAGGGGAACATGCCACAGCCCCAAACTCTGAAAACCCCAAAGACCCCGTGTCACCCATCAGCTTTCCACACTGTGAATCGATTTTCAAGGGTGTTTCCCAGAAGTGGTCTGGCCTCTCTGGGGCTATTATTCATTCATCCCGCCCTGGCCGCCCGCTGCCTCCTGGCCAAACCCTCTCCACCCTCACAGCCTTCATCACAACTGAGATGGGGGAGGTGGGCGAGGGGGAGCTGGGCAGGAGGCTGATTCCCGTAAATACCCCCACCCTCCATGGGCCTGGATGCCAGCACCACCCGCCCACCCCATATCCTGGCCTTCACCAGCTGAGGCCCTTGGCAAGGCTGGGCCAGGAATGGCACACTGGGGCCAGGGGAACCTTTCCCAGGCTGGGGCTTAGAGGAGAGTGGTCCAGGCCAAGAGGCCAGAGCTGGTGGGGAGAGAGACTTCCTGCCCCCAACCCGGGGGGTGGAGGGGGAGGGAATCGCTGCCAGCTTCCCATGTCACCCGAGTGCAGATGTTACAGGGAGTGTCAGGGAAGTTCAGGGAGGAGGGAGGTCTGCCCAGGGAAGGTGGGAGAGGAGCCCTGGACAGGTCATTGGGAACAGCAGGAGGCATGGGACAGAGGACACCAGTTGCCTGTGTCACTGACCTGCTGTGGGACCCCAGGCCACGTCCCCCTGTGGGCCTTGCTCCTTTCTCTGTAACCCAAGAGGGCTGCATGAGATGGGTTACTTCACAGCATTCACTGAGCACTTACTGTGTGTTGGGTCCTGGTCCCCCTCCCTACCCTTCAGGGCTGACATGTGTGTGGGGAAGACAGATAGCAAAGGATTGCAGTGAAAGGCCCCAGGGAGAAGGTGTGAATGAAGAGGCAGGAGCTCCCTGGGGGACCTGGGTGAGTGGGAATTGGCAGTGTCCCAGAGGAGGTCTCAGCCTGAGGGACAGCATGGTGCCTACAACATTACTGATAGTAGCAGTACCACCAATAGCTACAACAATAACAGCCCCTACCCCAGCCCCAGCATCACCACCACCGCCAATAACCACCTCAACCCCAATACCAGATTCTTCCACGTCACCAATATCCAGGACAACCGGGCCACCATTGCATTTTGATAAGTTCCTACCCAGAACCCAAATGGATAGAGCCCATGAAAGGGACTGCTATGCCTGAGGTTGCTGTTGTGGAACCCCAAGGCTTTGAGGAACCCGGTTTGGGAACCACTGGGCTGGATGACCTCTAAGGGCCCAACCAGCACTGTTATTCTGGGCCGCGTGAGAATTTGAGGAGATCCTCAGCGGCACTCTGGCCCACACTGACACCCACATGCAAGCCTTTGATCGAGGACCCACCCACCCATCCCAGCGAAGCTGCTCACCATCCCTTGGGTCCAAGATCCCCATCAGCAGCCTTGAGAATGGAGGGGTAGAAAAGTGAGGGTCAGTGGCTTCCAGTAAAGGCTGTTCCTTCAACTATGGGGGCTCCTCGCTTGGTTGGTCCTTGATCAATTGTCACTGAGCCCTTGGGAGGCATTGATCCCTCCCTCCTTGTGCTTCCAGAGCCCCGAGTGCCATTCCCACTGATCGTCTTGTGAATTTCCCGAGAAAGGGGCGGGCATCAATTTGTCTGTGCATTCATTCATTCATTCAACAGGTGCTGGGGATACTATGATGTTAGAGAACCTCCCTGCTTTCAAGAGACGCACAGTACATCAGGGGCCCACCCGGGGCCTGACATCGAGGGTCCCCAGTGAGTCCACTGAACAAGTAAATGAGAGAAGGAAGGAAGATGGACGGACAGAGAGGGGACAGAGGGAAAGCCCTTGTGGGAAAGGCACTGTAATCCCCATCTTCCCTGGTGTTCCCCCCCCCCGCCACCTCACATTGCCCCCTGTTTCTCTTCCTGGCCTTGCCAGACACCCTGATCCCCTCTCTAAGTCAACTGAATTGTGGGCAACTGCTTTTCCAGCCCAGGCTGCAGTTTTTCAAAAGGAAAACAAAGACAGCCAGATGCCAGAGCACACAGGCATGTTCGCAGGGCCCAGACCCTTAGGAATGTCTGGCTGGGCAGCTGGAGAGTCACTGGCCATGGCATTGCTTCAGCCAGCTGGGCAGGGCGCCCGGCTCAGTAAACAACAGTATCCCCTCACTACCACCCCCACTACCATCACCACCGACACCAGTAATCATGTCAGCAACACCAGCACCAACACCACCAGGAATCATGTCGACACTACCATCATCAACGTCAGCACCAAGACCAGTAACAATGTTAGCATCACCAACAGTAGCAGTTATCGGGCCGGCACCACCGACACCAGTAATCCCATTAGTACCATCACCACCAACAATACCATTACTATAAATGTCAGCACTAGCAACGTCAACATCAATACCAGCAACCACTAATAATGTTAGTACCACCACCACCAGTAGTCATGTCAGCACAAGCATCATCAACACCAAACCACCACCACCAGTAATTATGTCAGCACCGCCAACAACACTAACACCCCCGTACTCATGTTCGTACCATTACCACCACCACCAACAACACCAGTAATCACATTAGTACCAACACCATCGTCAATGCCGCCACCACCATGATCATTAACACCACCACTCTCAATAACAATTACAAAACCAATCTCAGCACCAACACCAATGACTTTAGCATCACCAATAGCAACAATGCCACCAATAACTCCACGAATAACAGCGCCTACCCCAACCCTAATGTCACCAGTGGAAATGCTGACACCACCACCATCAAGAACAATCTCAACCTCAACACCAATTGCTCCCACATTGCCGATCCCAACAATACTATTTCTCTCTAATAACACTGACACGCATAACAATGACACCAACAGCATCAACGCTGCCAGGGCCAACTCCAGCACCAACAACGAGAGCGCTGTCTTTACCAGCTTACCACCAATTCACCACCAACACCATCTCCAATACCACAGCACCACCGTCAGCAACAGCAGCAATGGCAACCCCACCCTCATCCACTATACCACATCAGCCCACCACCACTAACTTCTACCCTAATAGAAAACTTACACCAAAACACAAACCCCCGCCCACACGCCATCGCCAGCAGCCCTCGCTTTGTGCCAGGCACCCTACACACACATCCTCAAGGCCTAGCTCCACTTCAGGCACTACCTCCTGGCAATACCTCTACTTTAACTCGGAGAAGAGGGGCTCGGAAGGGTTAACCCCAGCCCTGGGCTTGGCCCGTGTGCCCGTCTCCTTTGCCTTGAAATCCTCCCTCCGCCTGCTCCTGGTGCTTTGTGAGGTGGGCCTGAAATCTCTCCCTGGCACTTTCTGGCTGGTCTCTCTCTATCTCAGGTCTTTCCGTCCTCGCCTGTCATGATGGGGCTGTAATCACTATACGTATCCCCGAGTGGTGGGCAGACTCCCGGGATGGTATATGTAAGTCACCGGGCAGGGCACCCAGCACCCAGAAGACAAGGCTGGGTAGCAGCTGTTACTGTTATGAGGGCCGGCAAGAAAAAAGAGAATGTTTCATTCTGTAGGTTGGGGCCCAAAGAGTTCATGTGCCATCGGTACCAACAGTTGTACTAACAGCCAGTGCTCACTGAGGCCTCACTGCATCGCCAGGCAGCGTCCTGAGTGCTCAGGAGTCTAGGTGATAACCCACCCAGGCAGGCGGTCTCACCTGTGCCCTTAATCACTAGTCCAGACCCCCTCCAGGGAAATCATTAGCATCCACTGAGCACCTACTATGTGCTGGTGCTTCTCCTACTAGTATATTATCTCTAATCCTCAAACAGCTTTGCGGAGCAGGTAACACTGACTCTGAGACGAACTTGAACTTAAGCTTCTCGCTTTGGCCAGGTCCAAAGTGGAGCCCCCACCTCCCTGTCTTCTAGGCAGTGTCATTCCGGCTACCCAGGGGAGACCTCAGCCTCTCAGGGGCCATGCCCTTCGGCCCCCACCCAGCGCAGGTCTATGCCAGAGGCTGCCGGGCACCGAGGGGGGAGCGGATGCCAAGGCCTGCCTTCTGGCTTCCAGGGCTATTTTGGCTCCAATGCCCCCCAATGTTGTCACAGCCCCAGGGGAGCCCAGAGGCGAGGCGGTTGGGGTTTTGGCATCCCCCAGAGCAGCTGCCCAGGCAGAAGGGTTTCGTCTTTCCAGGCTGAATGGCAGGATCCTGCCTCCCTCCTAAGTTCCCGTTCCCAGAGCAAGACCTTGGCAGGACCCCTGATCCTCTCTCCTGTTTGGGACGGATGGCTTCCAGCTGCCTGCTCCTGGCCTGGGAAAATTCCTAGGAGCTCTGCACGGCTGCATGGCCCAGGCTCTCTGAAACCTGAGTGGCCCCTCCAGAACCCCAGCGCTCTCTCTGTTCCCCCGCCCCATGGCTACCTCAGCCGCCATTTCCTTCAAGGGCCCCCATCTTTCCCCAGCAAGCCCCCAGTTAGAGCAACCACAGAGAGAGTCATTTCCATCTGGGAGGGGCTCAGAACGGAGGGAATTCTCTGTCCTTGGTCACCTAGCCTGTGCCAGGCCCTGCGCTAGGCTCCTTATACACGGGCAGTCGGTGCTCCCAACTACCTCGTAAGTTTGACGCATTGCAAATAGGGAAACTGAGACTCAGAGAGGCGAGTTGCTTGATGAACAGCACAGCTGGGTAGGAGCTTAGGCAGGACTAAGGTCCTTCACACCTTGCCTGCCCCACTCCCTCATTACGAAGGTAGAGCTACAGGCCAGGCAGGGGAGGGGGCTTGCCAGGGGGACAGGCCAAGACTGTCGGGCTGGGTGGGAGCAGGTGTGTCTGGCCCTCGAGCGTGTTCTGGTCCGCTCCACCTCAGTGCCTTCGAGTCGAAAGCATCCCTGGCCGAATCCGCGTTGAATCAGACGCCCCATCTCTGCCTCACTGTCAGCCTTCGATGGCCCCTCAACGCCGGGAGTGAGAGGTCCTTTGCTAACGTAGATCTGAGCGTGCCACTCAGCGACTCCCTACCCCTTTGGGACCAGTCCAAGCCCATGGCCCTGTCTCCACGGTTGAGGCCCTGCCTACCTCCCCCGCTGAACCGGCCCCATCCCTACCTCACACCCTACACTGAGTTCCCCAAACACCTGCCCGCTGTGCGCTGAGCCTGCGTAGGTGCTATTCCTTCAGCCTAGGAGTGTCCCCTCAGTGCCTGTGCTCCACCTGCAATTGCCTACCACCTGTCTGCCTCCCTGCCAGGCCAGGGCTGGCTCCCTCCCTTGCCCAGGATCCTCCAGGACCTGCCATCTTTTCTGAGAGGAAAGCAGTTGTATAGTAGCTGCAAAGCCCAGGCCTGGGGCAGACCCTTGCTGTCCTCAGGGCCTCATCACATGGGCACTGTCACCTGGTGCTTGGGGCCATGGTGAAAGAGCCCCCCCTCCCCCAGTGACCTTCCCTGTCATAGCCCCCACGAGGGACTAGAGTAACCAGCTTAGGGAGAGTGAGAGGAGCAGGTGCCCGCGCCACAGTTCCCACACAGGCCGCCAGCTGGGAAGATGGATGGGCGTTTCCCAGCCAGGATGGAGGAGCAGGAGCTCATGTCACTGAGGGCTCCACGTCCCCAGCTGGAAACAGCCATAAACCGTTCAGGAGCCAGACACAGGACTCAGGCCAGTTTTCCAAGTCATGGGAGATCAGCGATATTATTTTGTTTTTTAAAAGCAGAAAAGAAGGGAAAGAAAGAGAGAGGAGGAAGGACCTTTTGCTGTGCTGGCCTCCCTCCGCCTGCCTGTCCTCCACCCGCCCTGGCCCTTGGGCCAAGCCCTGCCCCAGGAAGCGGACTCCTGTCCTCCTAGGGACCCTGGAGGGGGAGGGAGAGTCTCCAGCCTGAGGAACAGCCTGGGAAGGGCAGGAGGAGTGCCTGGAGCTGGGAGTGGGGGGGCTGCATCCCACCTGCCGGGCACGGCACCCCAACCACGCCAGTCCGAGGCTCCCCGAGGCCCACCTGCCACCCCACTGCCTGGGCTTCAGAGATTGATTTGCTAACAGCCGTCCATCAACCTGGCACATCCAGCTGTTGGTCCAGCTGATGAGTTCCCAGACCCTCACCCACCTGAGGAGACTGCTCCTGGAGTCCCCCTCCTCCTCAAAATGACGTGGGTGACTCTGGGAGCTGTAACTGGAGACCCCAGAACACACCTTCCTGCCAGTCTCCCCAACCCATCAGCACTGAAAGGGGCCTTCAGTTCACCCCTGGCTCACTCCCTCCTTCCAGCCTCACAGCCACAGGTCTGCGTGGTGAGCCCTCAGCGATGGGGCCCTCAGCCCTGCTGGTAACTTAGGTTCCACTGAGTGTGGAGCAACCGGGGGTGGCCACTGTTTTATTTCAACCTCAAGATAGTTAGGCAACTTACTATCCTTCTTCCCATGCAAGAGATGACAGAATCGACTCCAAGGCCACCCAGCCGAGGTTCCTCTGGAGACTGGTTCATGCCAATGCTGGGGTACCAGCCTTATAGTGCCAGACCTCCTGCCTGGTGTCGGCAAGTTCCCACCCTGTGGCTCCTGCCAAGCCTGGCTCTCCCGAAGACACGTGGCATCTTCCTAGGATGCCCCCGAGGGCTGGAGGTAGGCAGTACCTTCAGGCCCACTGGGAGCTCCTCTGACCCTCAGCCCAGGTCTCTGACCCTGCTCCTCGGTGAAGCTGAACAGCCCCTGCTTCCTTAGCCCTGGCAGTCCAGGCCCTGGGTGGCCCGAGGGTCTGTTTGCAGGAGAGAGGAAGGGATGAGGGAGAGGTCCAGCCCTGGCATCAGCAGCAGAACGTGAGTGCTCCAGCCTCCTTCCAAAGCCATTTGCTGAGTGACCTGGGTCATGGGAATTCGGGTCTGGGCCTCAGTTTCCTTATCTATAAAATGGAAATAACAAATTTCTAAGAGAGGTAAGAGTCTCCTATCCTATACTAGAGGCCTGATACATGAAAACTCATGCACTGGAAGGGGGGGTGGGGTCTCTCACAGTCTGGGAGCCCTCAGAGGTGGGAGGTGACCCAACGATCAGGAGAAGGTGGTGTCCCCATCACACCTCTGCTGCTGCTACTGCTGGCAGCGCAAGCCTCAGCCAACCCTGCTTGCCTGAGCCTCAGTCAGTGGGGGGTGCAGGAGGACCCAAAGCCCCCAGTGGGGCTAAGAGGACTCAGCAGCAGGTGCATGAAGCAACTGGCCCTGCCCCTGCTATGGGCACCGCCATCTTGTGAGGGTGTGACAGTCAATTTGCATATTACCTCTTTATTATATCCTATCTAATAAAAGCCTAATATGCTAAATGTCTGGTCAACTGGTTGGCCATTCAACTAATCAAAGCATAATCCTATATAATAAAAGGAGAATATGCAAATTGACCCTAACAGCAGAACAACTGGGAATGACTGGTCACTGTGACACACATTGACCACCAGGGGGCAGACACTCAATGCAGGAGCTGCCCCTGGTGGTCAGTGCACTCCCACAGGGGGAGCTGGGCTCAGCCACAAGCCAGGCTGATGGCTACCAGCACAGCATTGGTAGTGGGAGCCTCTCCCACCTCCTTAGCAACACTAAGGATGTCTAACTGCAGCTTAGGCCTGCTCTCCACTGGCAAGTGGACATCCTCTGAGGGCTCCCGGGCTTCCAGAGGGATGTCTGACTGCCAGCTTAGGCCTGATCTCCCAGGGAGTGTGCCTAAGCCAGCAGGTGGACATCCCCCGAGGGTTCCCAGACTGCAAGAGGGCACAGGCTGGGCTGAGGGACCCCCCGAGTGCACAAATTTTTGTGCACTGGGCCTCTAGTATGTTAATGATATGCTAAGGCTGCTCAACTGTTCGCTATGACATGCACTTACCACCAGGGGGCAGATGCTCCAACCAGTAGGTTAGCTTGCTGCTGGGATCTGGCAGACTGGGACTGAGCAAGATGGGCCGGACACACCCTGGAGCCCTCCTTTGGTCCCTCTCCTGCTGGCCAACCTCCCACAACTCTCCCCGGCCTCAATCATGCACCAGTGGGGTCTCTGGGCCTGGATTGTGCCCTCTCACAATCTGAGACTCCTTGGGGGATGTCGGAGAGTCATTTTCAGCCTGATCCTGCAGGTCAGGCCGAGGGACCCCACTGGTACATGAATTCATGCACCAGGCCTCTAGTCTACTCTAATAAAAGAGTAATTATGCAAATTAACCATCACTCTGAGACACCTAAGGCATGCCCACCAGCCAAGCCATGCCCCCAACCAATCAGAACAACTGTATGCAAATTAACTCAGCCAAGATGGAGGCCAGCAGCCACAGAGCTAGAGCAAACAGGAGGCTCCCATTGCAACTGCCTGCCTAGGCTGGCTGGGCCTCTGCTCATGGCAACAATGTTTCAATTATAGAAGATAAATAAACCCCAGAAACCTGTTCCAGCCAGCCTCGCTGGGATCTTGGGTCAATGGGAGCTGTGGGCAGCCTGAAAATGGGCCTCAGCCCCTCACCCAGGCTGCCTAGGTACCCCAATAGAGACCCAAAATCTGAAGGGACTGTGGGCAGCCTGAAAACGGCCCTCAACCCCTCACCCAGGCTGGCCACACCTTCATGGGGTGAGGGTTCCCACTGGGGGGTTGGCCAGCCTGCAAACAGCCATCAGCCCCTCACCCAGGCTAGCCAGGCATGCCAGCAGGTGGACATCTCCCAAGGGATCCCAGACTGTGAGAGGGCACAGGCCAGGCTGAGGGATCCCCCAGAGTGCACAAATTTTTGTGCACTGGGCCCCTAGTAGGATAATAAAGAGCTAATATGCTAATTAGACCAGACAGCAAAATGACCTTCTGGAATGACCAGGGGGCAGGGCTATGGAGCTGCAAGGCATCCGGGGCCATGAGGCAGCCAGGGCTGTGAGGGCCAAGCCCCTTGCATGAATTTCGTGCATTGGGCCTCTAGTTCTGTATAATCTATTCTGAGGAGGAGGCTGTTTAATGGTGCTGGGGCCCCAGGACCATCAGGCCCATCCCTAGTAAGATAAACAGGGAACAGTGGGGATTCCTGGGATAGAGCTAAGGAGTCCAACCCAGAGAGGGCTATAACCTGCCAAGGTCACACAGCTACACAACAGACCTGGAACCAGAACCCAGGTTTTCTGAGTGTTGGCTAGAACTGTCCTCTAACCCACAGGCTTCCTGCAGGTCCCTGGGAGCGCCTATCCCCTGCCCCTATGTCCCTCCATCGCCCCTGAGGGACCTTGTTTGGCAGGGCGGTGGGACAGGAGCTATGCCCACAGCTGGCAGGAACTGGATCACAAAGAGTTAAGGCCCTGCAGGGTCTGCCTTGACCCTCCTAAGCAGACAGGACCCCAGGCGGAGCGGGGCTTGGATTTCATGCACCGCCCCACCCCCCCAGCCCGGCTATAAAACACAATCGGGTCTCACTGCTGATTGATGGTCTGGGGGGAAGCTCAGGGAGGTGGGCTGCTGTGAGATTCAATTTTCAAGGCTCAGCCATTGATATTCTATCCGAGGCCTTCTGGAACCTACCACAGGGGCCCTGTAAGTGCTGGACCAGGCTGGGTGGTGGGAAGGGCAGACATATTGCCCTCCAAGGCCAAGACACAGGACAGAGGGTCCCTGAGCTAGCACTTACCCTGAGAATGGCCAACAGGGTCCCCTTCGGAACTCCTATGAGCCTTGACTTGGGTGGGCCACTCATTTCTGCATTCACTTCCTAAGCACCTACTGTGTGCCAAGTGAAGGAGCATCAGAGGCGAGCAGAATGAGACGCACCCCTGGCCTCATGGGGCTTTCAGTCTAGCAGGCCCGTGAGAGAGGGCTTCTGAGATGGCCTACCCTCCCCTACCCGCAGCCGCCCCCCACAATGTGCGAGGCTGAGGACCAGGCCAGGCATAAAGTGCTGGCTGGGCTGGAACTCTGCCTCCAGGTTGACCTGGGCTAGACCCTCCTCTGCCTAGGAACTACCCTTTCCATCTGTGGAATGGGCGTGATAATAGCCCTGCCACTTGGGGTTCTGGTGCAGAGCAAATGAGGTGACACATATAGAGCTCTTAGCATCGGCCTGGTACTGGGCAATTAACTAATCTAATCTAATAAAAGAGTAATATGCAAATTGACCCTCACTCCCTTACACCTAAGCAATGCCCACCAGCCAAGCCACAGCCACCAGCCTATCAGAGCAGCTGTATGCAAATTAACCCAGCCAAGATGGCAGCTGGCAGCCACGGAGCTGGAGCAAACAGGAGGCTTCCATTGCAACTGCCTGCCTAGGCCGGCTAGGCCTCTGCTCAAGGCAACAATGTTTCAATTATAGAAGCCACGGAGCTGAAGCCAACAGGAGGCTTCGTTACCTGCCTAGGCCTCTGCTCAAGGCAACAAAGTTTCAATTATAGATGATAAATAAACCCCAGAAACCTGATTCCAGCCAGCCTCACTGGGACACTGGGTCAATGGAAGCTGTGGGCAGCCTGAAAACGGCCCTCAGCCCCTCACCCAGGCTGGCCAGCCACCCCAGTAGGGACTTGAAGCCTGAAGGGACTGTGGACTGCCTGAAATCGGCCCTCAGCCCCTCGCCCAGGCTGGCCAGGCATGCCATCAAGTGGACATCCCCCAAGGGGTCCCAGACTACGAGAGGGCACAGTCTGGGCTAAGGAACCCCCCTGAATGCACAAATTTTTGTGCTCCAGGCCCCTAGTACTCACATAATCTCAGATCCTGGAGCAGTGCCTGGCACTGCATGTTAAAGGGAGTGAGGGGGGAGGGAGGGAGGGAGGGAGGAAGGGAAGGAGGGAGGGAGGGAGGACCTGGTGCCCGGGCCACATGTGGTCTTCCTACGTGATGTCTTATTGAACTCCCATGGTGATGAGGTGATGTGAGGAGGATGAGTCTCGGGAAGCAGTGTGCCCGAGGCTGTGCAGCAGCCTCAACTGGAGACTTGCCACCCTTTGCTCCCCTAGTCACCCGCGAGCTTGTTGAGGACAGAGATGGTGCCCACTTGTCTCTGGGACGTCCTCTCACTCACGTAGCACCGGGCACACGGGAAGCGTGAAAGGAAAGAAAGAGGGAGGAGGAGAGAGGAAAGGAGCCTCTGCTCCAGGCGTGGCTCAAAGGGGAGCCCCTGTGCAGATAGGGCGGCTTCCAGCCTGAGCGGGGGTGCTCGGACCCAGCCTGGGGGTGCTCGGACCCAGCCTGGGGTTGCTCGGACCCAGCCTGGGGGTGCTCGGACCCAGCCTGGGGGTGCTCGGACCCAGCCTGGGGGTGCTCGGACCCAGCCTGGGGTTGCTCGGACCCAGCCTGGGGGTGCTCGGACCCAGCCTGAGGGTGCTCGGACCCAGCCTGGGGACACCAGGGCTGGCACCTGAAAAAGCAAGGCCCCGCCTTGGGGACTGGCCCAGCTCATCAGAGCGCCCAGGCAAGTCTGCTTCCGAGGAGCCAAGCTGGGAGAGCTCTTGAAGCACATGGGACCCCACTGAAGACCCTCAGAGTCCCTCAGTCCACACCAAAGCCCCCAGGGTTCCAGGCCAGCCTCCTGGGGAGCTCCCGTCCACACCGACGGCCCTCATCATGCATCCCCGAGCCCAGGCCATGCCCCTTCGGTGACATCCATCCCTCTTGTGTTCTGCCTTCAGTGTTGGTCCATGTGACCTCATGGGAGTTAAATGTGAGGCTTGAGAGCCTGGCTGCCCAGATTCAAATCTCACCATCATCTCCCCTCTCTGAGCCTCAGTTTCTCCTCTGTTAAATGAGAATGATAATGTGAGAAAGCACGCACCTATGATTCCTTATTTACCCCTGGCACATAGTAGGTGTTCAGTTAGCATCTGTTGACTGTATAGATGACTCTTATTTCCAAGGCCCAGTCTGATTATCTGAACACACCCTTCCCCTCCCCCCCCAACACACACACATGGACAATGAAGGAAGAAGAGCTCCCAGCCAGCAGCTGGCCCTCAGCCCCAAACTCCCCTCTTCTCAGCACCCACAATCCCCTGGCCCTGGGGTCCCTAATCCACCCCAGAGTGACACGCAGCAAGTGCTCCACGCCAGCATCTGCCTGCTGCTAGGATCACACAGGCCAGGAGAAACCCAAGCCCCAGGGCTGGTGGCGGAATGTCAACAGCAGCTTAGCCCTCCTGCTGTTCCCAGGGTCCAAGAGGGAGGTGGGGCCTTCTCCCCAAGTTCTCCCCCACCTCCAGCTTGGGGGCAGAGACCCAGCCTCCCACACACACAAGAAAACATCCTGGAAAGCCAGGACTGTTGCTAGAGCCGGGTTACTCAGGCCACAGAGGCACCGAGAGAGCAAGGGGCTCGCCCGAGGACACACAGCAGTCTTGCCCAGAGCCACAGCCAGCTCTGCTGCCTGCTCCCCTGCACGGCCTCCTGTCTTTCAATCCCAGTGTCATTCCAGTGGTTTCCCCTGACCGTGACCTTGACCAGGTCAAGGAAGCTTTCCTCCCTCATCCTTGTCAGCTCACAACACTGATGCACCCACTACCCCATGCCATTGCACCCCCACCCCACCCTGCACCCCCACACCCACCTCCGAAGTTCTCTGTCTCCTCCATCTATGGAGAGTTTGCAAACCTGAGTGCCTGGGGGCTCAGGGACATTTTATTTGGGGAAGAGGGGGTTCTCACACCATCGCTGGGGGAGAGTTCACATTAGAATTCTTCACTTTTGCTTCTCTTCAAAAGAACGTTCCAGCCTCATAGTGCCCAGCGTCCAAGCCCCTTTCTGGGTCCGCTGGCCTCTGTGAGTAATTTGGTTTGCAAACCCTTAAGGTCAGGGTTTCCTCGGGGAAGGATGGAGATGGGGAAGCTTGAAACGGATCCTTTTTATTACTGTATTGCGCTAACCTTGGTTCATGACATGAGGTAAGTTTCAGGTGTCCCACCTCTGATTCCATCCCTGTGTCCCCCACTGCAGCTCACCTCCCAAGGGCCAGCTCCTTCTGTGACCGTGTATTTGATCCCTTTGCCCAATTTGCTTCCCCCCTTGCCACTCGCTTCCCCTCTGCAGCCACCATTCTGCAGTCTGTGTCTACGAGATTACTATGGACACCAGGATGAAGGTTCCTTCAACAATTAAGACTAGAACCACCAGATGATCCAGCAATTCCCCCCAAAATATAAAAACTCTCATTTGCAGGAATATTTGTAACCTGTGTTCACTGCAGCCTTATTTGCACCAGCCAGACATGGACATAACCTAAGTGCCCACTGACAGAAAAATGGATAAAGAGATAGGGTGTGTGTCTCCGGAGGGGATGCGACTCAGCCAGGGAAAGGTGACGTGTTGCTGGTGGTGGCCACGTGGTTGAATCAGGAGGGGATTAGGCTAAGGGAGCTGTGTCCGATGGAAAGGGACAAAAACCATGTGAGTCCACTAAGGTGTGGACCATAAAACAGAAAAACACCATTAAACTAACGAAACTAATCTTTGCCGAGCATTTAAACTCAGTGGCTGTGTCGGCACATAACACACAAAGACCCTTCCGTCCTCGCAATAACGGGATCCCTGTTCTTCTCTTGCTGACGACTCCAGGCTGAGAGCACCTGGCGCAGAGACCCCAGCCCGGCAAGGAAGGAAGGGGACGCGCACTGCACCGGGCCTGGCAGCTCCAGAACCCAGAGCTCCCACCCCTTCCTGCTCCCAGCCCTGGGGCTGCTGCTTCCCGGAGCTACAAACTCAAGTCTAAATCCTCTCCCCTCACCCCACTTTCCTTCAGCCTCTGCTTTCCTCCCCACCCCCAAGCCCCTGAAGTGCCCCCGCGTACCCAGGAAAACCGCTCCCTGGCCAGTACCCTCCTGCCTGACCCACCCCACACCCCCCTGCCAGCTCACTCCCCACCCCTGGCCTGGCTCCCTCCTCTCCCTGCCCACAGACGCAGCTCGGTTGTGTTTTCCCTGACCCAGGGAGACTGGACCTCCCCCCTCTCGTGGGCACAGGGTTTGGTCTGTGCCACTCAGCTGTGTCTTGGGGCACCTCACGCTCCTCTGCCCCCTGTCACATGTCAGATGCCCACGGTGCTGGGGTTCGGGGGGATTCGCCCACCCTCCACCCAACAGCTGTTGATTCCAGGAGGGTTCCATGGAATAACGTTTGAAAGCACCCAGCACATAGTAGGTGCTCAGTACATGCTGCCTGGCTTGCATTAGAATCTCCCCCCCCCCCCGCCCATCTTATGCTCTACATTTAAGCACCCTGAAGGCAGGATCTTGTTCTTCTTCACCCTTTTTACCTCTGGCCACCTGGCACTTAGCGCAGAGACCACCATTTGACCAGTAAGTGGCATGCCTGAGTGTCAGTGCCCCAGGGTTGGGGCCCAGAGTGCCCTGTGCTCGCTGACAGCAGTGGTGAGCTGGGGGGAGGGGTCCTAGGCCTGTGGGGGCTGCAGGTGTCCCCCAGGCGCAAGGACACAGTGGCCACTTCCAAGGTGGCACCAATGGAGACAGGGCCAAGATTTGAGATGTGTGCCAGAGGCATCGTCCAGGTACCCCTAGGCGAGAGGCGGGGGTACAGGAAAGGGGGCCATTGAGGGCGACTCCTGCATGGCTGGCGGGAACCGCTTGGCCTGTGGGAGAGTCCCCAGTTTGGAGCCTGTATTCAGCAAGTGTCCATGGAGTTTCCCTCCTGGAATGACTGTCAGGGAGACTAAGGGAATCGCTTCGATTCTCTGGGGCTCAGTGTTCACGTCTGCAAAATGGGAGTGAGAGCATAGACTCACGCGGAGTGTGGCGAGGATCCTCTGAGATACAGCGTTCGAAGGGCTTGTAAAGTATAAAATACTACAAAGCAGACACTGTAAAAACCATAAACATTTGTAAAATCACAAAGCTGCAAAGCATCCTCATGCCTGCCATTCCAGGGGGGCTCCCCGTGGGGGAGGGGGACATGTGGCCTGTGCAAGAGGCCCGTGGGGGCAGCAAAGATGAACGAACGGACTCTGCGCCCACAGTCCCGGTGAGTCGCGCCCTGTGACAGGACGGAGAGAAGTCGGGCGGCCCTGGACAACTCCCAGCTCAGCGCTGACTTTTGTGTGACCTTGAGCGGTCGCTACCCCTCTCTGGGCCTCAGAGTCCTGCTGTTGGGCTGGATCACCCACAGTGGCCCTTCCAGCTGTGGCCTGTGAAAAGCCCAGCCCCTCCTCCTCCCTTGTCATGCTCAGAGGCCAGTCTCCCGGCACCTCCCAGGGCGACCAGCTGGCCACACCTGGGGAAGGGCCACCAGGTGGGCCGCCACAGGCCTGCTTCAGATCTCACCAATCCCCCACCACACAGCCTTCCTCTCCCACCTCCTGGCTCCGGCTCTGCCAGGGTTAATTGGCCCACAGCTCTCAGCCCTGCAGGAAGGGGCCCAGGAGGCTCCCCCCCCCCCACCATACCCAGCACAGCTGTCTCCCCACATCCCAGCCTCCCCAGGATTACCAGGCTCCCAGGGGTCCAGAAGGAAGTGATCGCATTCTTGAGGGCCTTATGTCAGGCTCGCTGCTTCCCACTCCCCCTTCCAGCCCCTAGCCCCTGCTGTTCTCCAGACCCCGTCCCGCACGTCCCCCAGCCCAGGCAGGCTAGCACAGAGCCAGCAAGGCCTGGGCATGAATCCTGGCCCAGCAAGAGTCCCCCTTCCCTTCTCTGAGTCTGTTTCTTCACCTGAAAAATGGGGATAGTTCCTATTTCAAGGGGGACGTTGAAGAGGCTTGTCTGAATATAGGAAGTGCGGGGTCCATAACAATAGCCTCCTTTTCCTCCGGGCAGCCCTGCCTTCCCAGGGACCATGTACAGACTTACCCAATCCTCAGACAGGTCCCATCACAACCACCTCCATCTTACAGACGAGGACGCTGAGGCACAGAGAGGCTGAGTGGATTGCCTAAGGGCACACAGCTAGTCTATAGGTTTCAAGCCCAGGCCTTTCTCCCTCCCTGTGCACCGGCTTAATGACACCAAGTGTCTGCCGGATAAGGCTGTGTGCTTGGTCCCTATTTCCACAGCACCCACCTGCCCCCGACGCTGTGACCAGCCCAGTGTGAGGAGAGCCCTGGGTCAGGGGAGGGGTCACAGAACAGCTGTCGCCTGTGCTCCTTGAGCCACTGCTCTGCCTCCCTAGCTGTGTGGCCTTGGGCAAGGCGCTGCCCTCTCTGGTCATGACTTGCTGTTGGACATGAGCATCAGAATGCAAGGTGCTGGCAAGGAGAGGCCGGGCCAATGTGCCTCTCTGGGCTCTTGTGCATACAAACAGCTCAGCTCCCAGCAACCGGGGCAGAGCAGGGAGGGAGGCTGGTACCTGAGATGAAGCACAGATACACTGTAAACATGCAAATGGGAAGAAGGCATCCCCGTGCAGGTCCTCATCCAAGGGCCTTCTGCCGGTCACCACCGGCTTCCTGTGAGGGCCCACAGGGGCTCAGTGTGTCCCTCTGGGAAATGGGAGCCCCAGACCGGAGACCGGGGTTCCTCCTGTGGCACCAGGGTGCCTCATGGCAACAAACACATGTTGGCTGTTTGACTGACAGATTGAATTAATAAATTAGAATTCCCTCTGTCACCATCACCACCATCGACATCACCACTTCACCACCATCAGCTATACCCGCATCGGAAAGGGTACCAGTGTTGCCATCTTTATCATTTCCTCACACACACTATCGTCGTCATCCGAAGCTATTGCATAATGACTTTCTTCCACACATTTTTACCCAAAACCTCACTGCGTCAAGCACTGTGCTGGGAGCTCTCCATGCGCCTCCCTGTAATTCTCACAACAAGGCCAGTCCCAGGCCTGCCCCTAGGAAGTGGGTTCTCTTCTTGTACCCACTTTACAGTTGAGGAGACTGAGGGTGACGGGGTTCTTGAATCGCTACAGTGGTGAGTAGAGATGAGAGAGGAACACAGGCTTGTCTGACTCCGAAGTCCATCTTCTTAAACACCAGCACCCCAAAACCACAGCAAAATTGCCATTCTTTTCACCACCCAACAAGTCAACAGCATCAACATGAGTGCTATCACTCCTGCCATCACCAGCTCCATGCCCTTCACTGCCAAGACCCAGTGCCTTTCAGCTCACCATCACCGCCTCCGTGTCACCGCCAGCACAGGCTCATGTTAGATTCAGCTCGGCCAACATGAACCAAAGACGAAAGAGGAAGCCTGGTCCCTGGATATGTCCGTCAACAGGACCACACCTTCCTCCCCCCAGTCTAGCCACCCCATTGCACAAAGGATGCCTGGCGAGGACCCTCATCCTTCTCATGATGGTGGGGAGGGATATTCCCATGGCCAAAAGGTCGGGCCTTTGTTGGAATGTCTGCTTTTTCAATAAGTGTTTACTCAATCATTCCTACCTTCCTTCGTTCAACCAGCATTGACTGGACACCCCCATCAGTGTGAGCCGAAGGGATGCACAAGTAAACAAAACAGAAACAAGGCCGACTCAGGTGGTGCCAGGAGGACCCGTGTCAAGTAAATCATTAGAGAGATCGCGCCAAAGAAACGAGAGGAACGGAGTAACTGAAACTGCTCTGGGAAATCCAAGAGGGCTTCCCAGAGGAGGCAGTGGCAAAGCTGAGACCTGAATCCCGAGTGGGAGAGAGCCAGGCAAAAAGGGAGAATACACTGGGGCTACTGGGAAAGAGTTCTGGTGGAGGACACAGCATGTGCAAAGGCCCTGAGGTAGGACAGGCACCTCGTCTTAAAGAAACTGAGGAGAACACGGTGTGACTGGTCCAAGATGACACGGGAAGGTGGAGGTGACCAGAAATTGATCCCTTCCAGCCTCAGGGAAGGTGGAAGGAGGGTAGGGGTAGGAGCAGGGGAGATGCATGGCACAGAGTAGGCCCTCAGTCCCTGAGGAAAGGGCCTGGGCAGCGCAGCGTGAGGCCCAGAGGAAGCAGCCCGAGCGCTGATGGGGCTGATGAAATGTTATGGACGGTTCTTAGCAATTACACAGGGAGAATCGATTGCTCGGGCTGCAAACACTGAAATGTCAGGCCTGTGATCTGAAAGCGCCACCCGGCAGCCGATGAGTGAGTACAGCCCCACGGTGCAGGCAAAGACGGGGAAATAAAAAGACACCCCAACACCCCCAGATGGGAACAGGGCGCCCAGAGGTGCTGGCGGAGACTGGGCTCTAGTGTATGCAAAGGGCTCAGCTCCCAGGGACATGGAGGCTGGACCAAAGCTCTGAGAGTGTCAGCAGGTGTGTTTCTAAACATGCAAATCGGGAGAGGGGAAGGGGTGCCGGGAGACTGCGCCGCACCTCCTCCCCCGGGCACAGGCACAGGGCACGGTGGCAAGTGAAGGCCAGGACTGGAGGAAGGGGAGAGGCGGGGAGTGCACCGGGAGGGCAGAGAAGGGCTTGAGGGCCTGTGCTCACCCCAACAACCTCTTGGCCTTGTCCTCGCCCCGGAAGCCACCTCTGCAGAGCTGGCCTGTGCCTGCCTCCTAGAAACGTCTGGGCCAGCCGGGGAAGCACCCCAAAACCACGCTTTCTGAGAACCTGCCCTGGGCCACGCATTTCCGCACATCTCACTGGAAAACCTGACTATGCCGTCAGAGGGGGTGTGACTGTACAGCAGGGGAACTGGGGACCCCACACCATGGAGCTATGGAGACCACGTGCCTGGCTCTGGGGAGCCCTCTGCGCTCTCCGTCACAGTCCTCACCACCGCTGACCCTCTAAGAGCATCATATTCAGATGGGGAAACTGAGGCTCTCAGAGAAGGAACTTGGCCAAAGTCGTCCTGCTCCTGCCAGTAAGAGACAGGCTGGGATTTGTCGTCTGTGCCCGAACAGAGTGTCTGCACCTGGAGCCCTCCCTCCCAGACCCACGGTGGCGAGGAAAACGCTCCAAGCACACAAATGTCCTGCCAGGGAGAGCGTCATACATGTCTTCACACAGATTCTCACACACACACACACACACACACACACACACACACACAGCTAAATGGTCATGCCCAGAGGGATACAGCACCGGGGTGCTTCCACACACAACACCCACCTGCACCCACCTGCACACGTGTGCACACCCCCTTGCAATACCCCTCTCACCTGTGCATGGGTGCACACACACACACACACACATGCACATGTGGCTCACAGACACAGTGTTTGCACCCACGCTTACCCACAGGAATACACGCAAACACATCCTTGTGTGGAGCCCTCCTGTCCTCACACACCCCCAACCTGAGGAACCCTGCATCATGTGGCTACATGCAGGCTCACATGTGAGCAGTTGGCACCACACAGACAGAAGCCAACAGCCTGTGTGCGCCTCGGTGTGTCCCGCGTGACCGTGTCTGCACCCATCTGCTCCCCGCTCGGCTGTCTCTCATCTGAGAGCCCGTCCCCAGGGCAGGTGATGGGCCCGAAAGGGAGAGCCCAAGGGTCCAGCCTCAGGCTCCCAGGAGAAGGGACCCCAAGTGCCACAAGAGCCTGCGGGGCCCTGAGCCTGGAACCTGGGAGACCAGTGGTCGCTGCTCCTGCTCCGGTCAAGAAAACAGCGCCACCTGCCGTCGGCATCTGGAACTTCCCGGCAGAGAACACACGTCTGGCCTCGGACTCCCTTTGGGGGGAGGGGGGGGACCCGGTCACGTCACAGTCCTGAGAACAAGCTGGGGCTGCAGGGCCACCCAATAGCACCGCCTAGAACGAGGCTGCTGGTCAGAACCCTGGAAGACTCTCACCGAGGTTGGAGACCACTCTCCTCATATGGGTGGGGAAACCGAGGCCCAGGGTAGTGAAGGAGGAGATGCAGCTCGCCCCAGGAAGAGGGGGCGTGGCAATGCCCAGACGGAGTGTTTTCCTCAAACCCCTCGTTCTGTTCCACGTCTGTGTGAGATGGCGGGAGACTCATTCGGGGGCGTGTGGTGGTGCCAGGAGGCCGGCAGCCTGGGCGAAGTTGGGGAGACACACTCGGCCCTGCCCTGGACAGGAAGGCCCGCTGTACATGCGGATCATGTTCTCACCCACACGTTTGCACCCATACTTCACCTGCAAAAGGGCGGCGGAGGTGGGCAGGCAGGCCAGGCCCGAAGGCACACGGATGAGGGATGCGAGGAAGGCTGATGGGGAGGCCCTGGCTGCCTCTGGCACCTGCTCCAGCCCCCTGGTCCTGGACGCCTGCTGAATGCAGGAGGGGAGCAGCCTTCGAGGAGAGATGACCTGGCCCCCAATTTACAGATGGGCAGACTGAGGCCCAGGGGGAGGAGTAACCCCCAAGGTCACAGGGACTAATGGCCAGCTAGAATCAGCTCCTGCAATTGGTCCTCCGTCCCAGCCCAGAGTTCTTGCCATGAACACGGCGGGTCCTTCACTCCCTCTGGGTCAGAATTACCCTCTCCAGGGGCGGGGCCTGTGCTCACATTCTGCGAAAGGGTCTGGCAGGCTTTCCCTTGCTTCCCCCCTCTCCCCAGACCAGGGGCGCGAGGAGGTGCAGGAGCGCTGGTGGCTTCTGGGTGTGACCAGGCCCATGCCATCCTCCTGGGGGTCGGCAGTTCTCCCAGGTGCTGGGACGGCCTCTTTGGCAGAAGCGTCGCCCTCCTGGCTGCGCCCCACGCCCCACCACGGGCAGCACGTCCAGCGTCGTCCTCAGCGCTCCTCTCCAGAGATTCTGACCTTTATCTTTTGCGAATCGTTTCACGAGGTCTTTTCCCTGCAGCGGGAGGAATTCAGCCGACTGGCCAGGGCCCTGGAGCCCTGGAAAGCCAGGGAGCAGAGGCAGCGGGAGACCCAACATGGGAGGGAGGCGCTTTCGTGACAAAGCTTCGAAACTCACCATTTTGCCACAATCCAAACCAAACCGATGACAAAACCTCCGGGTCGTGACCCCATGTCCCCTTGGCCCTGCAGTAATCACAGTCATGACGGTGGCCTGCCACCCCACAGTCTCAGCCCGGTCCTGTGAGAGGATTTACTTCCTGCCCCACCAGCATCAGGCTGGGTCATGTGACTGGCTGTGGCCAATGAAACGTGAGCACCGGGACACGTGCCAGCCCCCGTGGCAGCTTTAAGAGTCCCTGTGTGCTTTGGCTGTCGCTCCTTTCCCTCTGCGGGGAGAGCTCCACGTTTCAAACAAGACCTGCTTTGCAGCCTGGCTCTCAGAATGACAGCATGAGGAAGAAATGTTGGTTTTTGTGAAACACTGAGATCCAGGGGATGTTTGTCACAAAAGCATAACCTATCAAATGCTGACTGATACAACATGTAGCATTTTCACAGCGTTTGCAGTGGCCCAGGCACCGTTGTGAGCACAGTTCTCAGGTACCATCTCATTTAACCCCCACAACACCCTGCTATTCGCCCTGTGTCACAGATGAGGTGAGTAAAGCTCTGATATGTCAAGTATCACGTCCAAGGCAGCAACCAGAAAGGCTGGGGTCGGAACCAAATCCTTCCGCCTTGAGCGAGGCAGGGTCATTTCTCCCCATTTACGGATGGGGAAGCTGAGGCCACTTGCCCAAAGTCACACAGCTGGAGCCAGTCCCTGCATGTCATGTGACCCACAGCAAGTCGTAGGGGAAGTAAGACACAAGGTCTCCCCATTTTGAGCCCAACAGCTTTCCACTGCGTCCATCTCTCTGCCGGGGCACGGCCCTTGGCCCATGGATGTCCCCAGCCACAGCCGGCGTCAGGAAACCACCTGCGAGCTCTTCCCTCCTCCTTAGCGCTCGTTCAAGGTTACCTTTTGAGCGCTGCTGCGCCCTCCCCGGCGCAGGGACCGGAGGCGCGGCCGCATCTGCCCTGGCGCTTCGGATGCTGACACGTGTTAATAGCCTCCCGCTTCTGTGCGTCGGCGTCTGGTTCACATTAGCACCCCGGGCCCCGCGGTGGTCGGACTCCGGGCTTGGGCTCCGTCCAAAGTGTCAGACGCCACGGGGGCTCTTCTAACGACTTATCTAACGGGCAACATCGAGTGGTTTGATCTGCCAATTAGGCTCCCGGAGCTGCTAACTGGAAGCAGATGGGCCTGTACGTTACTGTACGGAACACCCTGCGCTCGCCCCCGCCCTGCAGCAGGGGAGGCAGTGCCCGCCCTGCGCCCTTGGACCACCCTGGACACGCCCTCACCCCCAGCAGCAGGTCCAGAGATGGGAGGCCCAGGGGAGCTGCCCGGCCCAGGGAGCATGGGCCTCGCCGTGGAGGGAGCCCGGACGGGACCCCACCCAGTGTCCCGGGTTTCTGGCGTGTGTACCAGCTCCCTCCACGCAGCGCGATGGAGAGGACCCAGGCGGTGGCAAAGTCAGGTCCTAGGGGCAATGCAGGGCTTTTAGACCAAAAACAGCGATAATCAAGGAGAAGGTACTTGCTTTACACCCCTCCTCAATTCCTCATTGAGCCCAAATCCCAGCCCCCACTCAGCTGGGTGACCCTGTGTCAGTTAATCAGCATCTCTGAGCTTCAGTTTCCTCTTCAGCAGGATGACCTCGTATTGGGTCAGAAACCCCAGCCCCAGCTACCTTACCCAACAGTGGAGGCTAATGGACTTGTGAAAGGGAAGACTGCAGAGGCAGGGCTGCCTCCAGGCAGGATCCATCCACTCAAAAGCTTCCAAGGACCCAGTTTTTGTCCTTCCTCCCACTTTGCCTCCTGCAGGGCCCAGCTTTCCTCCACGCTGACTTGCCTCATGGATCCACAAGGGCTGCCGCAGTTCCTGAATTTTCAGCCTTGCAAGAATCTTTGTCCCAGCAAAATCCCGCTGGTCCCTCTGATTGGACCCATCCAGGTCATGTGCCCACCCCTGAGCCAATCACAGCATCCAGGGGCAGGGCATATGCAGATTAGCTTGGCCTAGGAGCCAGGACACAGTCAGCTTCCCTAGAACCACATACCACCACCAGCAGCAGCTCTTGGGAGGACAGGGCTGAGGGCAGGGAGGAGGGAAGGGATGCTGGGAGGCACCCACACGTGGCCGCCACGGTCACTGGCCCGGCGGGCAGGTCATTGCGGGGGTTGGAGCTGCGTGTGTGAAGCACCTGGCCGCAGGTCCTGCTCCTGGAAGGCAGCTATTCTGTTGTTACGTGTCAACGGCCATAAAAGAAAGAGGAGTGAGATTTAATTTGTGTTCCCAAAGGATAAAACGGGTGTCCTTCATAGAAACCCCAGAATGTGGGGATTTGACTCCAATCTAAGAAGAATTTTCTAGTCCCTGGCGCTGTCCTCAGTGAGCCTCCCATCACTGGAGGGGAACAAGGAAGGATGAAGACCTCAGCTCGGGACGCCTCTGGGAGGTGAGCACAGACGCCTCTGAGGCCGTGGGATGCGAGATCCTCGCTCTGACGGCGGTCCAGGAGCACAACCAGGAAAATGAGGTCATTATTGCTTTTTAAAAAAACTTAAACCAAGGCATCAGAAGCCTGCGAGAGAATTAAGAGCTTAAAACTCGCTGATCCTTTGACAATCTGGTCCCGAGGGCGGCAACGGGACGCAGGCTCACCCAGGAACAGAGGAACAGAGCAGCCCCCGGAGCTCAGGGCCGGGTCGGTCTCAGCTGCGCCTCTGGGCTCCTGGGAGGCAGGTGGAGGGAACAGGGAAGGGTGTGCACCTGGCCAGACGATCCTTGGGGTCTTCTTCACACAGTCTCCCACCCACCAGGCCAGGCCCATGCCCAGGACTGCGGGAAGAAGACCTGCCAGGGAAGAGGCTGGTTACAGAGGAGAGGGACTGCCTATCTGTCAGAGTGACCCCAGAGAGGGGCAAGCCCGGCCTGTGCACAGTAGCTGGCAGTGCCACCAGGGGCGACAAGGTCCAGACCCCACCTCAGGGTCCCCCACGTCTACAGTTCCAACCTCAGCTCTGACACCTGGTCACCCTGAGCCACATGCTCCCCTAGAGAAACCTGGCCTCCTTGCACCCCATTTTGCTCCTGCTGTCCCTGCCTCTCCCCCACACTCTTAACTCCCTGCCTTCCAAACACTTCTCTAACCTTCAAGGCTCTTCCCAAATGCCAGCTTTGCCACAGTCTCCTCTGCTCACTGCCTGCACCAGCCACCTCCCTGAAACCCAAGGCCGCCAGCACCCAGTGCCTTGGTGGGGAGACTGAGTCCCAAACACGACTGGGGGTCCCCATCCACACCGTCATTCCCATCTGTAAGATAAGGACCCTAACAGTGCCTAACTGACAGAGTTTTGTGAGGAATAAATGAATACAGTAGCAACCTTTTCAGGGAGAGGGATAAATGTTAGCCATCGACCTCACTGGTTGGAGGTACAAATACTTGGTTTGTGTTTCTGGATACTTCTCAGCATCTCGCACTGAGGCTGAGGGAGACGAGTGGCATTAACGATGCGATGGTCTGAGGGGACAGAACCCGACAGTGACTCAGCCGCTGCAGCCGCAGTCACAACGCTATGTGCCAGGCTCTGGAAAGAGGCTCCAAGAAGAGAAAGAGGGCTGTCCTTGCCATCATGCAGAAGTGGCCCCAAAATGGGAATACTATTCCCCCAAATCCCAGATGATTCCAGCCGAGAGCCCGCCACCCACCGTCTTGTGCGACAGCACAATCCAGGACAAGCAGCCGGCCCTGCCCTCCCAGCTGCAAACGAGCCTCAGGAGTGGTTCCTGCAGGGCTGGTGCCGGGAGTCCCGAGGCCACACTGTCACGTGGTAACGCATTTTCCAGGGCACTGTGCTTCTGCCTGCGCCAGGGGCGGTTCTGGCAGCTGCTCTCCCCGCTGTGAGCTGGGTGCACCTGAGCTGGACACTGAACCCCTCTGGGCAGCAGTTTGGTAGCCTCTGCACTCAAATTCTGGCTTCCTGATGAGCTATGAGAGGCCAGGTCTGACCCCCAGACTAGAAAGTCAGGGTCCCTCCTGCCACTGGAGCCCACCATTGGAGGTGGTCAGCAAGGGCGCAGCCACGCCCAGCAGTGCAGCATCTCCAAGTTCCACAGTGCCCTGGCACACGGCGGCTCTGGGGCACACAGGGGGGCCAGATACCCTAGGACAACACCCAGACTTCGCTGGGGTGGGGCAGGACCATGGACCAGAGCACATGCCATGGTCGTTTGGATGCAAAAAGGAAACACGAGTGTATTTTGTCCCCGACGGTTCCGGGCTCGTGTGGATTTGCGATGGTCATGGCTTTACTGAGAGGTGCTCTGTGCACCTTGCACACATCACCTCTGGCGAAGAGCTGCTGCTCCCATCCTCTCTGCCTCCACATGTTCTTTCTCAGGGGCCCCTGGAAACAAGAAGGAAACTCACTCGTTTCGCCCATGTGAGGTTTATTCTTGAGGATTTAGGAAGCGCCCACTGTGGCAGCCATTATTCAGACACAACACAGAAGCCCGGGTCCAAGCTCTGGGGGAATCTGGGAGATGAGACACAGACAGGAGCCAGAGCATGATGCCCGGGCAACATTACATGAGCTCACACCCTCCCCCACCCTCCCACACCAACCCCATCCCTGCCATGAGCACAAGGGAAAGGAATGAGAGGGAATTCGCAGATGCCCGCTGTGACCACCAGATGGCGCCTGGAAGCTGCAAAATCAGACTGGTCCTAGACCAGGCGTAGGTCACCTTGGGTCATTTTTCCAGTGGATGGCAGCGCCTGGCCAGCTAAACAGCTTGAGGGAAAGGAACCAAGTGTGAGTACTTTTAGGTGCCCGTGACTAGGTGGGTAAGAACCAGGATGCAGAGAACCTGGAGGGGACGCCAATCAGAGACCAGGACCAGGTGGTCACAGGGAGGGATCACATGAGCAAGCAAGCCCCCGACCTGCACCTCCCAGCGCCCAGGCCCGCCGGCCCCGTGGGCAGCACTAGTCCCTGCCCATGGTGTAGCCCTGGATGGCGCTGCTGAAGTAGGCCGGCGTGTTGCGCTCCGGGTGGGAGAGGATCATGTAGCACTTGGGGCCGAAGTAGCCCAGGCTAATGCCCAGGAGGTTGAGCACAGTGACCAAGAGGTCCAGGAAGGTGACCAGCACCCCATCGTAGACAGACATGACGGTGCAGAGGGAGATGAAGGAGGTGAAGTAGAAGGTCATGCAGAAGGTGATGAACTTGGCCTCGTTGTAGTTGGTGGGCAGCTCCTTGCCCATGTAGGCGAAGCTGAAGCCCGCCATGGAGAGCAGCAGGTCCAGGCTGGTGTTGATCAGCAGCCCCTTGCGGTAGCTGGGGTTGCAGGAGAGGATCATGACGTTGGGGTCCTCGGGGTTGGCGCGGGCGGTGGGGCCGGTGGGGGTCACCAGCTGATTGATTGTCACAATGGCCACCTTGAACGCCGTGATGGCCGCCACAAAGACGTAGGGCCCGTGGTTGCGAACCCAGTAGCCGTAGGCGCGCGGGAAGCGGCGGGCCACCTTGAAGACGCAGACGATCTGGAAGGAGCGCACGGTGATGCAGGAGATGCAGATGGTGAAGCAGAGGTTGAAGAAGGTCTGGCGGCAGAGGCACGTGGAGATGGTGGGCGGCCCCACGTACGCAGGGACCATCAGAAACGCCACCAGCAGCGATGTCAGTATCAGGAAGCACATGGGGCCCCCAGCTGAACGGACCATGGGCGTCTGGAGGTGCCTCCAGAAGATGGCCAGGATGGCCAGGGTGCTGAGGAAACCCAGGGCCGCCAGCAGGACCACAAAGATGGTGAGTGCGTTGTGCCACTCGAGGAAGGTCAGTCGCCGCTTGAAGCAGGAGGTGTCTCTCCTGTGGGACCATTCGTTGCTTGGGCAGGGTTGGCAGTCAAACTCGTCTAAAAGAGGCCCCCAGAAATTCCTGTCAGCCGAGCCCCCCCTCCCAGTACCTACGTCCTCTGGGCCTGCACGGGGCCAGGATCCAGGGATGGAGAGAGGGAGCAAAGGGCGACCCCTACGGTTACAGCCAACACTCACTGAGTCCCTTCTACCCACTGGCTCATCAAATGCTCACAGCAAACCCATTTCACAGATAAAGGAGACTGAGGCTCGGCCAGGGAAGCTCACAAAGCCAGTACTTTACAGAGGCAGGGTCTGGACCACAGTGTCCTTCACTCAGAGCCGAACAACTGTAATTCCTTCCTTCTAAGACCTTACTCTCCAGTGGAAGAGATACTCAGCTATTTATTCACAATTCTTTCAGCAAATATGTTTTTGAACACCACCCACTGTGATAGGCCCCCGAGGCCACAGAGATGGCTAAGCCCCACACCCTGCCGTCAGGCTCTCCACAAGTTGGGAGAGGAAAGCCAGTGAAATCACTGGACACACTTGCTGGGCAGCTACTCTACCCTGTGCCCCGCTGAGCACACAGTGAGTGCTCTGATTGGCAGACGGGCGCACCCATTTAATTTACTAATCAGTGAAGTCATGAAAAAATAATTTGAGCCCCAGCTCCGAACTGTGCTAAACACTAACATGGACAGAAAGGTGACACTGTCCCCCACTTCCCTGGAGTTTATGATCTATAGGGAGAGGTGTCAGTTCATTCTTCTAATCAAGAAACTTGCCCAGGACCTGCTCACTGAGGAACCATGGAATGCTCTGAGCTACCCAGGCACTCAGGAGGCCAGAGATAAAGCGTGTGCAGACTGTCCTCGGGTCACATCTGACTCAGTGT
Organism: Murina feae; assembly: GCA_004026665.1. Taxonomy (NCBI): domain Eukaryota; kingdom Metazoa; phylum Chordata; class Mammalia; order Chiroptera; family Vespertilionidae; genus Murina; species Murina feae. Next base: position 28,856 of record PVJC01020272.1, read on the forward strand.
CGTTTCATGGCTACGTCACCATCTCCCATTTATAGTATTTATTTTAAAAAAAAAAAGTTCCGTCATTTCTACATCTGTACATATGTGCTTTATGCATTTTATTATTTATTTACCACAACTAAAGGTCAGGAACTGTTATCTTTCTTTTACTTTTTTTTTTTTACTGTTTCACTTCATTACTGCTGTGTCTGTGCTCCATGTGAGTGACGTAGGTGCTTATGTGGGTGGGTTCCGACTTACGGCGAAAATCATATTACTTCGCGTTGTAGGAATGGATCTCTGGCGTAACCTGAGGACTTACTGTACTGATCCTGTCTTCCAGAAATGTTTCTTCTATTGGCAGAGTCATCACCCACCCATCCATCCACCCATCCACCCATCCATCCACCCATCCATCCACCCATCCATCCCCTCATCCATCCATCTACCCATCCACCCATTCAGCCACCCATCCCCCCATCCATCCACCCATCCATCCATCCATCCATCCATCCATTCCCCTAATCCTTCATCCAT
>PVJC01020273.1:0-29394 GCA_004026665.1 Murina feae
AGGACTGCTGCCACGTGGCAGTACCCAAACTGTGGTATTTTCCATGCTTTCTTCCAAGTGCTCTTCTCCTTTAAAGGACATGGCCCCTCATTTAGGACGGTTCCCACACATTGGAGCATTCCAGATTAGGTTGTTCAGCATTCTCTTTCCACAGAGCAATTCGGTGCCAAATCCATTTTTTCATTGAGGTTCACAACTTCGGCAGCAATAATACAATGAGTTCCTTTTGGCTTGTCGAGATTCAGGCAGTCCCTGAAACCGGAGCCATGGGGCCACCCCTCTTGGCCAAAGCACACTTTGGCAAAAAGATTTAATCAATCAGATAATTCTGTCAGACACTATTTTTCTGAGTTTAACTTTTAAATTTGCGCATAATGAACTATTGTATTTGCAGAGTCGATATTCAGGAAACTGCCTAAACCAAACTTAGAGTTTTTTTCACTCTCTCCTGCCAGAGTCGGGCCACAAGAAGTTAAAAAGCACCATACAGAGAAGCACAGAAACAGGAATGGCAGCCGAAATGAGGAAGATGGTAAGACAACCAAGTCGAGAGTCTACGGATGGCAGCATCAACAGTTACAGCTCCGAGGGAAAGTAAGTGATGCCAGCTCATCTGTATGGCTTTAGAACCATGTTCATGTAGTCACAGGAAAAATGACACAGCCACCCAGGGTTACTGTGAGCTTCTTCACTTCGCTAGCTGGTCAGTCATCCATTTGGAAATACCTGGCCTTGTGATACAGACACACAGACATACCTCTGCACAGACCTAGTCATTCAGAACCTTCAAAGGAATGATGCAATGTTGGCTTACCATAAACTGATTTCTATCACTCCGAAAAGTTCATAATAGTCCACTCATGGATGTTTATTGTAGCAATGTCACCTTTAATGGATTCTTTCATATAGGAAACTCATTGTCTGACCCGGTTACCAAAATCTGAATTAAAATTTAGAAGTGAGGAACAGACTGACAGCTGTCAGAGAGGAGGCAGGTTGTGGAGTTGGGTGAAAAACCTGAAGGAATTAAGCAAAAACAAACAAACAACAACAAAAACCTCATAGACACAGACAACAGTGTGGTGATTATCAGAGGGAAAGGGAAATGGAGGGAGAGGTAGAAGAGGATATAAGGGGAATAAATGGTGATGGAAGGAGACTTGACTTGGAGAAGTGAGCATACAACACAATATACAGATTATGTATTGTATAACTGTACACCTGAAACCTATATGATTTTATTAACCAGTGTCACCCCCATAAATTCAATAAAAAACAAACATCAGGAAAATAAAATGAAAAAACAAGTGAGGAACTAATTTTCATATTCTTACACTCTCATTACAGCAACTTATATTTTTGTGTTTTTTAAAACATCACTAACTCATTTTTCCCTTAAATAAAAGCCCAGGATCTATCTTCCTTGTTACTCTTTTATTAAAGAGTTTTAATTAATTCCAAAATTAATTAATTTTGAAAAAATACAACAAATTTTTTTTTGTTTTCCTGATTTTTTACTATTTCATTTTCCAATGCTTGAGAATTTTTCTGATAAAACTGAATTTTTACTGAGGTGATAGATCTTACAAATTAGTAATTATTATTCTTCAGTGGGTTGCTTGGGGATTTACCATGGAAATTTTTATAGTTATTCATTTATTACCATTTAAATAAATCATTTACCAATCCTACTATTACTATTTTATTGTATTTTTTTGGAATTTTTCTATTTTGTTCAGAAAATGAAATAAAGGTATGCCAAGTTCATATTTGCAATGTGCTTTCCCATTCCTAAAACTTATAAATTCATTTATTTGATCAAATTATTGGGATGCATGCTATCAGCAAGACATAGCTAAGACCAAAAAATCAGCAGGAGTGAAATTTATGGAGATAAACTTGCTGACAAAACACCAGTATGTGATGAAGTGTTATAAAGCTATATCCAAATGCAAGACTGGAGACATTCTTTATATAAAAATTAACAAATCAAAAAATATGTACAACGATCATGGATAAGCCCCTGAGCCTCTCACAAATTTCTTTTCATAGTCTCTGGATGGGTGGTCATATGCACCCTTTTAGTTCCTTGATTGTGAAGAAATAGTATCTGGGGAAGCACATTGGAAGCAATAAATCCCTCTGGACATCTGTTTATTTTAAAAATGCTCATTGCAGTCCAGCCACCTAACAAGCCTGGTTCTTGTTACCCAGGATACATCAATAAACAAGAAGAGCATAATCACTGCTCTGGTGGAACTCACAGCCCAGGAAATTCAGGCAGTCATGCTGTAGTAAGAAAGAGACATATTTTAATCAATCCTTTGCCATTTGAACTAAATAAAAATGTCAGTTAATATAGAAATGCAGTTCACTCAAAATGAATAAATTAAACATTTTTATTTGTAAATAAGAACGTGTATTATGGTCTAATATTTATTTAAGAAATCCTTAGGTATTTTTTAAGTTTAGCATTAATATTACACAATGTTTATGAGCAATTATTTATTTAAAGTTCATGATATCAAAATGTGCATCTTATATTTTATGTCAGTGATATACTAGTATTTAGGTAGGGAATTTTATTTGTGGGTGTCTGGAAAATGTAATACATTAAAAATTATAACAGCTCTCTTGACTACCACATCTGCTCTTAATCTGAGAGTTTAGATCTTTTCTCAATCAATGATGACTCTCACTCATTCGCTTGCTTGGTGCAGGGGCGGTAAAATCGATTAGTAAACCGATTGTCTAAGCAGTGTTTATGATTCATGATCAGAATTAGTAGTATAATGGAAACTATGACAAGAATTCTAGGAGAGCTAATGTTCTGATTTTTGTGCTTTTGTTAATAGCTTAATATTTCCTGGAGTGAGACTAGGAGCGGACAGTCAATTTAGTGATTTTCTCGATGGGCTGGGACCAGCCCAGCTTGTTGGCCGCCAAACCCTCGCCACCCCTGCAATGGGTAAGAATCAGTTTTTCTATAGCAAAAGTGATATTTCATGGTTGACAAGGTCATTTAAAGTAGCATAAGTGTGATGCAAGTGAAAAGTAACATTTCAGCGAGGGTGTTGCTGGTTTCAAATGACGATTCTAATTTCTCATGCATTTTTCTAACTGGAGACATTATGCAAAATAAATAAAGATAGCCCTACATCTTTGAATTATCAGAAAGCCCCTGTCAAAATAGAAGTTTACAGTAGACCCAAATGTAGGATAAAGGGTAGCATTTCACAGCATGGAAAAAAATGGATTATTCAATAAAGAATGTTAGCATAAAAGTTTCATTATGTAAAAATAAATTGCCTTCCTACTTCAAAAGTTAAAAATATATATATTATTTTAGACTCAAATGTAAAGAGAGATAAGGAGTGGAGAAAGATACTAGAAAACTAATGTAATGTTTCTAAAATCTTCGTGTGGAAATAATTTTCAAAGGATCAAATAAAAGCCAGATAAATTTAAAACGTCTACTAGCTAATACACCCTGAATGAAGTTAAAAGAAAGATAATGAGTGGAGAAAATTATATGTAGCATGTGCCATAGCTATTTCCTGAAGGACATGAGATTCCAGCTTGAAAGGACCCATGTAGCGCTCAGCAAAATACTTGAAAATAGGTCGATGCAGAGGCACATCATCGTAGAATTTCACACCAGAAATTAACAGAAAATCCTCCAGTAGAAAATCTTCCGAAGAGGATAATTCTATGCAAAACTATCAAAACCAGATTTCATTGAACTCTTTAACATTAACACTGGGAGCTAGAAGTCTACTGAACATGATCTTCCAAAACCTGAGTAGCAATTGCTTTCCAGCATCGAGTACTATAGCCAGCCAAGTTTTCAAGTAAGTTTAAGGCTAAATAAAAACTCAAGACAGTAAAGGTCTCCAAACATTTTTCTCATACCCAGCATTGCTCAGAGAACTATACAATTTTTAAAGTGAATTTTAAAAATTGTGAACTAAAATGAGAAGATGAGATCCAGTAAATAAATGTTTCAACACAGAAACGGTTGCTAGTGAAGGAAAACCTAAAGATAACAGCTGCTGTAAGCTTCAAAGCAATTGGTTCAAATTATATCATGTCAGATTTCATTAGATGAAAATCTATAGAATACCTAATGAACTTGATTTTATGGAAGAGGTAAACAACTCAGGAGAGTGTGTGGGTTGAATTAGTGATATACACATAAGAATGTAAGCAGATGCTTTCTACAAAGATACTTATGAAGTGCAGGAAAGCGGAAAAGCTGCTCAAGAAATGAGAGGTAAGAATCATAGTATTCCACTTCACTCCGCCACCAACAATGTTACATAATCATAATAATCTAAATATTAATACTGGAAAATGAGATGACCGAAAGTAGCTAGTATGTGGTGGGGATAGGAAAGAAATGAGAGAGTTTGAAATTAGAAGTCAATAATAATATCTAAAGTTGAAAAACTAGGATGATATCTTATAAGTGTAATACTTAGAGATATGGAGGCAAATGCCAAAAGGTGAAAAATAGATCAGATGAAAATATTGAGACTTATGAAAGCAGTGACCCTTGGAAGGCACGAAGCTGACAGAGAGAAAGGGAATCTTTTATACTAATAAAAATCATCTTACAGTCCGGCCAGCGAGGCTCAGTGGTTAATTGTGGATCTGTGATCCAGAAGGTCAAGGTTCGATTCCCAGTCAGGGCACATGTGGGCCTAGTCCCCAGTGTGGGGTGTGCAGGAGGCAGCTGATCAATGATTCTCTCTCATCATTGATGTTTCTCTCTCTCTCTTTCTCTCTCTCTCTCTCTCTCTCTCTCTCTCTCTCTCTCTTTCTTTCTCTCTCTCTCTCTCTCCTCCTCCCCCCTTCCTCTCTGAAATAAATAAAAATATGTTTTAACAAAACAGACATCTTATAGAACATTTTGACTCATTAAACTATGTGTATATGTGGTTAAAACCAAACCAGAAAAGACCAGGAGACCTCTAAGAGCTGAGATCTGAAACAGAGTGGCAAAACTAATGAACAACTGACCTGGCAAATAGAACTCACAACTGAAAAATAGAGATGACGCAACTAACTAAAAATAACTTCAAAATAATTACATTTAACATTTTCAGAGATAAAGTATTACATCTATCAGAAAAAGAACATCTTATTGAAAATGGGTAAAGCATATGACAAGCAAGATATAAGAGACGGAATACAAGTTGAAATTACTTAGAAATACGTTCAGCCTTCCTAATGCAATTTACAAGAAAATGCAAATGCAACTTTTTAACCATCAGGTTAGCAAAAATTAGGCATATTGTTAATACCACTATTAGTGGGGTATAATACTTCCGGTGATAGTGCAAACTGGCACAGTCTTTCTGAAGGATATTTGGCAATATGCTTGGAATTTTGAATGCCTGTTCAATTAGACCCAATAATTTAAAATCAGAGAATTTATGATCAAGAAACATTGACAACATATGCAAAAATCCTTTTTAAAATTCTGTTATTCATTATAATAGTAACAATGCAGATAGTCTATATTTGGTTAAATATTTAATGATACACCTATTTAATGGCCCATATAGTCAATAAACTGAGGATATATGGTCATAATAGCTGGATAAATAAGGAAGGAGAGAAGGATGGGAGGAAGAGAGGACAGTACTTATGAGATTGCTAAACAATAATGGTGACTTCTCTAAATGGAAATATAGATAATGCTCTTTATTAAGAAGTATTATATACTAAATGACATAAAGGATAAATATTATTAGAGTATAGGAATCACTTGAATACCTCAGTGTTATTGTTAAGTTATTTATAACCTAATCTGGGACTCTCTCTAATGGATTAGTACCAGAAAAATGAAGAGAAACCGGATTTGGAAGTAGGAAGAGAAGGGCGGGGATGGGGGTTCTAAATCCTTGTTTTGATCAAGATCCTAAAGATCCTAATTTGGAGCCTGTTAACGGACCTCTATTTTTCTCACTACACATAACTTCAAAGAAGCTGAAACATTTTGCTTCCCCTCCACTTGCAGGCGACATACAAATTGGAATGGAGGATAAAAAGGGCCAGTTGGAAGTTGAAGTGATTAGAGCACGCAGCCTCACGCAAAAACCTGGCTCCAAATCTACACCTGGTAAGGGAAGAGGTTTGGGCCAGAAAATCTCACACCCGCTGCATTGAAGTTTCATATGCTCCATTTCTTTGTCATCTGATTAATTAAAAAGGCAGCTTGTCTATGTTATTTGAGACTATAAAAATGAATCTTTGCACAATTATTCTGTCAGAAAGTATAGGAATAATATTGTCATATTAGGAAAAGTTTAGTTTCTTAGCTTATGTCAATTAGTGTTTTGGGTACATTTACAAATGCAAAAGGAAAAAGTATTGTTGTAATACAAGGAAACAGTGAGCTTTAGGGGGAAAAAAATGGAGACCTATCTATCACTTGTTGTAATACTTTAAGCAATAATAATTAAAAAAAAGATATCAACCTGAATTGTAATTCCAGATGTACCCCAAGTAAGTCAAAGTCTTAAGGTAACTGCGTACATTTACTTGAAATTATGAAAATGGCTGCAGTGATAACCTATGGGAGTGAAGGAGTAGAATTTCTGAAGCACTTTAAATTGTAAAAGATTGGAATAGTCAGTGGAAAACTTTCTGTAAGCATCTCTAAGTCTCTAGTAAGGCATTTTCTAATGTAATCAATTTAACGTAAAGGATTAACTTCTCATGCATTAATATTACCTTTGTTTAGCTCCATATGTCAAGGTATATCTTTTGGAAAACGGGGCCTGTATAGCCAAGAAGAAGACAAGAATTGCACGGAAAACCCTTGATCCTTTGTATCAGCAGTCCCTGGTGTTTGATGAGAGCCCTCAGGGTAAAGTTCTTCAGGTGAGTAATAGCTCATGTGACTTTTTACATTGAAAATCCACATTGTCCATGAGGACACCGAAGAGGTGATCAGATAGGAAGAGACTCGAGTTCAGGAGAGAGGAATGTGGTATAACATTCTCCCATAGAAAAAATCGCAAGTTGCTATTTGCTGTGAAAATAATGATAGTATTAAAATACATATGGGTTTAATGGACTTTAATAAAATTAAACTTTTTCTTTTTTTCTCTACTTTCTTTTCTTCCTTCTTTCTATCCTCTCCTCTACTTTTGCCCTATTTGTCACCCCTTGCCTCATCTTGATAGCTAGATGTTGATGGTGATGATAGATAGATAGATAGATAGATAGATAGATAGATAGATGATAGATAGATAGATAATCAAGGCAAATGATGCCAGTAATAGTTTTTTGAGCGTTACTATCTAAAGACACAAGACACAATGAAGAAGAAAGGAAAGGAAAACAGAAGTATTCAGGGACCAGCAAATATTCAGGACTGGCTGAATGTCAGGTGCATTGCTTGCTAGATAGTGGTTACTAAAGAGGGTGTTGAATTTATATGTGAATGGAATCGTGTATGTATTTCTTTAACATGGTTTATGTTTGTAATACCCCTCATTGACTAGGAAAACATTCCCTGCTTTCCATCGAATCTAAAGCGTACTGTGAAGCGTCTTTTTGAGCACCTTCATGTTAGTGTCTTCCTAGTACCTCCGTGGTGTTGGTTATATTCATTTCCTCTCCTTAGCTGATGGCCCACCTTTACAGAATAGTTGCTTTCAACTCTCCTAAGGTACAACTCTAGAGAGGAATTCAAGTTTATTGCTTTTGTCTGTCTCTGCAGGTGATTGTCTGGGGAGACTATGGAAGAATGGACCATAAATGCTTTATGGGTGTGGCCCAGATCTTATTGGAAGAACTTGATCTGTCCAGTATGGTAATCGGATGGTACAAATTGTTCCCACCGTCGTCATTGGTGGATCCCACACTCACTCCCCTAACCCGCCGGGCTTCCCAATCGTCTCTGGAAAGTTCTACTGGGCCTCCCTGCATCCGATCCTAGTGAACTCATACTAGAGTCATCCCAATAAAGCTCTACCTTTCAGGATAATAACCGGCACCAGATATTTCGTGATCAAAGCGTTGTTGGAGACGAGACAATCAACGTGTGCTTTGCCTGTAGGAGTTTTTTCAATAATGTGTCCCAACTGTTGTTTCCAATCTGGCTTCATATGACAGAACAAGACAGTGATCAGGTTACAATAAGAGCCAACAAGCTAGTGAGAACCACTGATGCTTCTAACAGAAAAAGAAGAAACTTCAAATTTACACACACACACACACACACACACACACGCACACGCGTACGCACCCCCAATTGAATAAACTGGAAACTCACTCCATGATAAGTTGTATTTTACACGTTTTTACACAGACCATGAGCAGTGTTATTTCCCTGGTGTTCGGCAGGTTTTGTTCTTTTGTGTTTTGTTTCTGTGCGTGTTATTTGTTGCTTTTGGATTTGTTTCGTTTCATTCTTCGCTGAGTTTATTTACTCTAGTTTTCGGCTGTGTCATGGCAGGCCTCGTGATGCTCACAGAGACCCTTCCTTTCTTTTTCCAAACTCGCCACAAAAAGGGCTGAAGCAGCCTCTGTAGCATCTCCCCCACGTGTTCAGCAGCTGAACAAGGCGAGGCCCCTGAAGGGCTCCCCTGGCTTTCATGCTATAATTCTTTAGTCTGATGTGTGGAAACCCAGAAAATGGTTATCTTCCAAAAAACAGTCCCCGAATCACCATGTTTAATGGAGAGCACATCTGTTCATGTTCTAAAAAAATTATTTTCTTTCCCATTGTTCCTCACGGAAGAGTTTTAAAGAAGTCAATCTGCAGCTACTGCTGGGAACTAAAATTAACTGCATAACCATACCTTGGAAACACTTCTTGTAATGCCTTTTTCTTCCCGATCTAAAAAAGTCTATGCTCATGTGTGTAAACCACACTTTTGACTTCCCCAGATGGTGATAAAAACGGACTTGGGCCTAAGACACTCTCGGCGGTGCCCGGGCTTCTTGGCTGTGCCTCAGTGCAGACACACCCGTCCACCCAGAAGAGCATGGTAGGAGCTGTTCAGTATTTCACTGGAAAATTCCAGTTGAACTATTCTGCACTAAACTAATGTTTTTATCAAATTTTAGTTTACATTTCTTTGAGACCGATGCAAGCACAAAGCTCTTTTTTTTTTTTTTTAATGCAAAATATCTTACTTTTGGGGGGAGGGGGAGATAAAACAAAGTCAAATTTCAATGTGCATTTTCTTCATCGGAGTTTTTCTTGGCCTTGACTTTCCCTCGTGGCATTCTGTGTGTGTGTTTCGTACCGCAGACTCTGCAGGTGCATTGACATGTTCTCCTTTTATGAGTCATTCAACTTTTGTGACTACACAGATAGAGCAGCATGACTTGGAACTGTTCAACGCTGCATGCACATTTTGTAAAAAAAAAAAAAACATAAAAAATAAATAAAAATGAAGAAGAAAAGAAACAAAAGGTTATTTAATAATGTATGTTAGTTCCACATAGGCCCGCTTGTATGTTGCATGTACTTGTACAGTTTGCTCGTTAATTACTATACTGAAATAACCAAGAAATCTAAGCCATCCATTTTTGTTATAGACATTTTGCAGGTTTCCGCCAGACTCAATCTGTGAGCCTGGGGTGAAATGTCTGTAGATGGACTTTATTTTTTACCCTCTGGAAAGCGTGATGTAGTACGGACCAAATTCCTTCTAATAAATACTTTGGTGTAGATTCCTACTGTGGGGCTGTAACACATGTAGACACTGTGTACACACTAGGTTTTAATCCATAGACATACTGCCTGCACCAAGTGAATTCTTTATCATTATTTACACATGCCAGAATTACCTGCCCGTCATCCCACAGGGCACAGATTGACCACTACTCACCATGCTGAGCAGGAAGAACTGAAGCATTGGTGCACTTCTACTAGATTCCGTTCTGTCTTAGTGGCCAACAATCAACTATAATTGGATAGTATCTTTCTATTTTGACCACTTGTCTTAACACTCCCCTGTGCTTTTAAATGAACTTCCAACTCATGTATGTAAACATGTTTAATAAAATTTACTTTTCATGTCAGTCGGTAGCCATCTGTGTTCTATGTTTTGCCCAGATATCCACTGTGGGTTCTATGGTGCAAAATGGGAGCCAGATCATGGGAAGGGGAGGTTGGGATTTGTTGTCTGCTGCGGGCATTTGACTTGACTTGTCACTGCACTATATGTCTTAATCTATGGCCCAAAGGGTACTTTGCATCACGTACAAGTTTTCACTTTGTCAGCCTGTCTAAGTGAGCACATGACTATACTTCTGAAAAGTGGCATTATTAAAAAACAATAAATCTCATGAGAATAAAATGGAAGGTTGTTTTTCTGCTGCTGTTTGAGTGTGCTAATGAAAGAGACAACTCTTGTCCAATTGCCAAAATCATTTCACATAATGCAACATGTCAAAATGTCAATTTCTGTGTCTCTTGTCAAAGCATCTGGGCCCTCTGTCCGTCTTTCTCTTCCGAACCCCTAATGGATTTATAAAACCTTGCCTTAGTGTAGGCTGACTTAACAAACCAAGAAATATATTAAATCCTCTTCAATAGAGCCTTAGAAAATATATTTTCCAACATAGTAGAGTCTCTAAAAGTGACATGATAAAAGAGAAATTATTAGTTTTCTTAAACTTAATATCATGATATTTTTCTTCTCCAATAATGTGTTCACAGATTTCACAATCAGCATTTTCACACTGAAGCATTGATCCCATGTTGTTTGGTAATAAAATAATTGTTGAGATCTACTTTTCACCTTTTAAGAGCCCCTACATTTTTATAGACCACACTGGCTTTAACTTTGTAAAGCAAAATAAACATAGCTGACTCAATATCAAATTTGAGATAATAAAGCAATTTGAAACATGTCACTACATCAGTTATTTCAAGTTTTTTAAACAAGTTGACTAAATTTTCCCTATTGAACCAATCAGTTGTTTGGTCTACAGGACATGAAATTATCTGTTAGGCTGGGTCAATAGGAGACTAAAACAACTCACGGATTTCGTTGACAGCCAACTGTCAGAGTGAAGCTGTTTAGTGCACATGTAGGGAGAGAGCACATAAGTGGGGGAAGAGGGGAGGACAAGTCTGCCATTAAAATAGGCAGCCGAACGTGGCTCCTATCTTCTAGATAGAAAAGCAGAAGTCTCCCTTCAAGTCAGACACATCTGCACAGCATTATGATTTCAGGGCCTGCAATGATGAGAAGTAACCGGAGGAGAAGCAATTTTGCTAAGTCTTCATGGTTTCTTGCTGAACCTGACAACCTACTTTCTGGAAATCCCAGCCTGAGAGATATGATCTGATTTTACTTAACTAATACCATTAAGAGCTTTGTTGGATCCTAGATATTAAGCACTTGGGATATAAAAATGATAAGAAAAAAGACCTAACTAACAGCATTGAGGGCTTTGTTGAGTCCTAGATATTAAGCACTTGGGATAGAAAAGAAAAACAAAACACCTTATCCTGTCTTAAAGGAGTGCTCTATCTATGAAGAGAGATCATTGCAATTACATACATTTTATTAGTGTACAACGGGCTACAGGATTGTGTGTAATTCTCATAATAGCCCCATGCATTAAATACTCTTATGACCCCTATTTCTCCTCTGCAGCTTGGAGTGCTAAGCAAGAGGCCAAAGGTCACAGTGCAGTTGGGGATGGAGCTGGGAGATGAATTGAGGTCTGGAGGACTCTGAGCCTGCCTTGCAAAATACTCTACATCTTCTAGTAGTGCTGACAGATGAGCTATCTATTCAAGAACAAAGAGTCTACCAGATGGGAAGGCCCTCTAACCCAACCATCCTCCACCTGAGGCAGCCCTTGGCCTGCATGGTTTCTCAAGCACCTGTGTGCTATTACGGGGGGAGGTGCCGGATTAGGAACATAAGGCAGATGACCTCTCTCCCATCCACTAAAATGTCTAAGGTTGTTCTCCGGCGACTCTCTCTGTGTCCTCTCTGCTGCAGTCACTCATGGCACCATCAAACCTCTTGAGTACATCCTATGCAGATTTCAGGAAGAGAATGAATAAAGGATGCAGGACAAAGTGATCTTTAGCCAAACTTAGACTTATCCTTTGGTTCCCAGGAAAAATTATCATCTGAGTACCCGGACCCTACTTCTTGAGCCCAGTCCCAGTGCAACAGTGCTCCTCAGTTCGGCATCAGTCACAAAAATCTGCATCTTGGAGTTCAACTGATACGCCTTGACTCCCAGGCCCATAGAGTTTCTTGGCCCTCCCAGAGTCAGTCCATACACCTCTCGGGTGTCTGCTTCCAAAAGAGATTCCATTGCCTTTTCCCTCCTTGTAAACATTTGTCACAATTCTACTTGGCTCACTTTGGTTATATACCATTGGGGCTTGCCCCTACCCCTCCAGTGGGATCTGGCCAATGTGTATGCATGAATGACAGTTGCTCTACCACAGTTACTTCATAAAGGACCTCCAACTAAGAAAGAAGGAGGCAAAAAATCTAATCTAATAAAAGAGTAATATGCAAATTGACCATCACATGACCGAGACACATAAGCCACATCCACCAACCAATAAGAGTGGCTGCATGCAAATTAATGCAGCCAAGATGGTGGCTGGCAGCCACGGAACTAGAGCAAACAGGGGTCTTCGTTGCCTGACTAGGCCTCTGCTCAAGGCAACAAAGAGTCAATTATAGAAGATAAATAAACCCCAGAAACCTGATTTCAGCCAGCCTTGCTGGGACGTTGGGTCAATGGGAGCTGTGGCCAGCCTGCAAACGGCCCTCAGCCCCTCACCCAGGCTGCCCACACCCCCATGGGATGATGGTCTTCACTGGGGGGCTTGGCCAGCCTGCAAACAGCCATCAGCCCCTCACCCAGGCTGGCCAGGCATGCCAGCAGGTGGACATCCCCCGAGGGGTCTCAGACTGCGAGAGGGCACAGGCTGGGCTGAGGGACCCCCCGAGTGCACAAATTTTCGTGCACCAGGCCCCTAGTACAATATAAATATACCAAAACTAAACAGCACTCAGAATGGCCATAAATGAAGTTCCTGCCTTTGATATGTATATTAGTACACATTCTACAATGACAAGACAATGGGCAAGATAAAGCCCGGAAAGGGGTACTATAAAAAATTCTTGTGTCCTAGTTGGGAAAATGGGTACTTCCATATGAGTCAACAGGGCCATTGGTCTTCCTATACACACCTACACACACACACACACACACACACACACACACACATACACACACACACACGTAAGCTCTATGATAGCAGAAAACCTGTCATGGTGTTTTGGACTAACATGTGTTTTGTTATCTCTTCATTCCTCTAGATTTTCCAAGTTCTATCAACACATAAAGTAATATCACCAGAGAATACACACCCAGTCACATTGACTTATTCCTGCCACCATGCACACTCCATGTAAAATCACCATGTTTTTCTGTAATGTTTTGCCTTTGGTTTTTATTGAATATTAATTAAAAATTCTTCTTGCCCGGCTGGCGTGGCTCAGTGGTTGAGTGTTGTCCTATGAACCAGAAAGTCACTATTCAATTCCCAGTCAGGGCACATGCCTGGGTGTGGGCTTGATCCCCAGTGTGGGGCATGCAGGAGGCAGCTGATCCTGATCAATGACTCTCTCGCTCATCATTGACGTTTCTCTCCCTCTCTCTGCCTCTATGAAATCAATATATATAGATATAGATATAGATATAGATATAGATATAGATATAGATATAGATATAGATATAGATATAGATGATATAGATATAGATATAGATAGTTTTAATTCTTCTTACATTAGCTATATATTTTTGTCAGATATTTTCCAATATATCACTCAATCACTCAGCATCTTTCTTTTTTCAAATAGATGTTTGTGATAATTTTGTTTGTGTGTTCAACAATTGATCACTTAGTGTCTGAAAAGTTTTTTCTTCTATATACTTGTGCCTTCTTCCACCACTGGGTGGAAGAGGCACTAGTCTATCTAATTTGAACCCTTATGGTGCCTAATAAAGCCTTTAGACTCCTTCTCAGAATAATATTAAACTCACTTAAAAAGTACATAGGGTTAGAAAAAACAACTATATTAGAAAAATTTAAAATATTTTAAAAACATATTTGTGATGGAGTAATACATACATAGGACTTCTTTACTGTAGGACTAAATAAAATAGTGTAAGACCCAATAACTAGTATATTTTTGAAGTAATGATGAGCAAAAATGATAGTTCAAGTTATCTACAGCAACTCTAATGTGTTACAAAAATATCTGTAATTTTATTGACAATGATGTCACAGGTACCATTATGCTATTGTGGTTTGTTGTCTCCAGTGACAGTGGAAAGAAATGCCCAATTTTCAATGAGAGGTAAGAGAAAAAGTAAAGGGGCATTTCTTTTTCTTCTCATTCAAGTTCATGGACCTCCTAAATGTCTCCCTGGAACCACTATAGGAATAATATAACCCAGTATATGGTCTCAATATACCCTGGCTATTCAGAGCACTGCTCAACCATTACATTCCAATATCAACGATGGTGGAGCTCATGGCTAATGCATTTTTTCTCTCTTTTTATGCCTTTTTCCAATCATGTTATAATAAAACTAGAGGCCCGGTGCACGAATTTGTGCACCATTGGGGTCCCTTGGCCTGACCTGCAGGATCAAGCCAAAACAGGCTCTTCGACATCTCCCAAGGGGTCCTAGATTACAAGAGGGCACAGGCCAGACTGAGGGACCCCACCAGCGCATGATCAGGGCTGGGGAGAGATGTTGAAAGTTGGGCAGCCAGGAAGGGACCTCAGGAAGGCTCCAGGGTATGTCTGGCCCATCTTGCTCAGTCCCGATCAACTGGACCTATCGGCAGATCCCAGCAGCAAGCTAACCTACCGGTCAGAGTGTCTGTCCCCTGGTGGTCAGTGAATGTCATAGAGAGCGGTTGAGCGGCCTTAGCATTTATTACCATATTATGCTTTTATTGGTTGAATGGACAACCAGACACTTAGCATATTAGGCCTTTATTATATAGGATGGGTGGATGAAATTATTTGTAAATTCTTTTGAAATGATTCAAAGAGAAAACAATGACATAAACTAACATTTCAGTGCCTGGCACATAAAATGTGTACAAAAAGCAAGATGGTAAAATGAATGAGTGGCAGAAAGAGTGAGCGCTGACTCTGCATTCTCCTAGATCACCGTTTTTCAGTCTATTGGAACTTGGATCTCTTTTTGATAAACATAAAAATGTCACCTCCTACTTCCAACATGGCTATGGTTATGACACTCAAGGGGTCTACAGCTCTTCCTTCAGATAAGAGACAAAGTTAAGTTCTATACTTTTTGTTTGCCTGTGGCCAAGATTTATCTTATGCAATTCTCCATCTTGTAGTCTGAAAACAATACTTTGGTTTGGTCTGTTTTTGTTTTTCCTTTATGTAAATGTATTATCGTTTCAAAAATGGTGTGTTGATTTCTCAACCTATGTGTACCAATATGGAGATTTCTGCACTGGAAAAATAGCTCATTAAAATTGCAAGTATAACCCATCTGAAACTGGCCCTGCTCTCGGGTGATGCCTGAGTTGGTGGGTCTGACTTTCAGTAGAAAGGTGGGAGGGCCCAGGCCTAGAAAGCAGTGAATAGATGAAGTGGGTCATGGCTTCCAGCCACGTAGATCTCTGATCCATTTGATGAAAATTAGTAAGTTGAATCCCCTGGAGCAATATTCTAAAAATTTTTTTCTTACCCTTTAAAAACTTGTTTCTCTTGAAGTCACATTTTCAAATAATGCTCCAGAAAACTGCAGTGCAGTCTTGTCTCTAGATATTGTTAGAAAAGGTAGAAGGTTCCAGAACTTTCAGAACTCCAGCCAGAACTCTGAGCTGTAACTTGCTTGGCATGTGGTCAGGGCTGGGGAAGAGAAATGGGGCATAGGGCAGTCAGGTAAGTCCCACTGTCCTGAGACCTTAGATGGAGAAAAAGAAAGCATGATTCTCTTAATTTAATATCAGCCACACACCAAATATGACTCTGAGCTATGTAAATTGTTTCCTAGAAAAGTATGCCATAAAAACCCTGACTGGGTGGGAATTTAAAAGAATCAAAAATTCAAAATAGTCTGTCTTCACCTCCAGGGAGACTTGCATTATTTGTGCATTCCCACCACATTAATAACACACAAACTGGGGTTATATTATATTAAGGTGACCAGACGTCCCGCTTTTGGCAGGACAGTCCTGATTTTTAACAATTTGTCCCGCGGCGTTTTAAAAAAAGTCCCGATTTTTGGAAAGAATGCACGATAAGCTAGAGAACGGTGGGAGAATGGGAAGGGAATATACGGTTTTGACGGCCATGTGGCTATTTAAGATATGAGTTTTATATTATTTTTGTTAATTTTATAATGTTAAACTTTAATAATAACAAATAATTGTTGAGAACTGATTATCGAGAACTGCTTATCAAGGTTCGCATTGTTGATCAGTTGTTAGAATTCGACCACCATTGTTTGGACTTAATGAACAATGGCATTTTTTGGGGATTGGCAACGACGAAAACATTTTGTAACTGTCTCTCAGACGATACACATCATACTGCGTGCTAGTAAGCTAGTTAAACAAGTGATGTCATTACAAATCAGCTGTTCAAATAATTTAGGTAAGGTAATTTATGTATTTATTTCATAAATACATAAATTTTCTTGAATTTAACAGACAGTACTCGTATTATTTATATTTTATAGTGGCGGCAAAAAGTCTAGCGCCGGACTTGGAAGTGACACTTACAACTTATGTTACAGCAAATTCAGAGGAAAAATAATACAAGTTAGTATTGTTATTATTTAGAAAGAAATATAGGATTAAAATTAAAATAATAACGCGCTGTCCTTACCAGGAACTAATGCTGCGAGTGAACAGTAAATAAAGTGTGGACATTAGAAAAATTACAATTAAGTGTTGAGACTTTGAAAGCCATTTTATGTGTGAAATATAATTTAACAAATTCTAGTGAAAAATTTCATGACCTTTTAAACAACGACAGCAATCTACTAAAAAAAATTCACTCAAATGAGAAATATGCCAAAGAATAAAATAATACTATACATTTTTTTATTTATTATATTTGTAAATTGTACTTATGTTGAAATTTTAAAAAATATATTACAATACTATTTTTGAGTTCTTTGAAAATTTTTATTGCTCCATATAGACCAAATTTTTAATCAAGAACCATCCCCCCCTATCCCGGTAGGGGAGGACGGGGGAAGGTCAAGGGGGAAAAAAGAGACATATGTACTACTCTTTGTAATATTTTAAGTAATAATAATTTTTTTAAAAAGTATCCCCCCCTGGTCAATGGTGTCCCGCTTTACCAATGTTAAAATCTGGTCACCTTATATTATATGGTTCTTCTCGATCTAAATAAACCTCACCCTGCCATACTAGATCAAAGACAAAAACTCCAAATTTTAAACAAAGTTTCCCTGATCGGCCTCAGTCCCTGCCCTCTGTTGGTAAAAACAGGAACTTCATCAAAAATGGGTGTGGTGGCGCATGATTACCACACGATGGCAGTAGAGCTTCATGCAGCTCTGCAAACCACCAAAGGCAGAAGGGCCTTCTTAGGGGGCAATAGCGCTGTGAAGTCTCAAGTGAAGGAGATTTAGACTAGAACTGACTAAACCTCAAGGTTAAGGCTAAAACTTGTAGGGAAAGAGCTTTTTCCAAAGTGTAAAAACATGTCAGAGTATACACATTTTGCAATGATAGTCACACACAATTTTTCCATCTTTACCTCCACTGAGAATGAGTCAAGAGGTCTTGTGTTATTGAGTGAATTCTGCATCTGACTCACCTTCCTTGAGGGCACAGCAAGTTCATTGTCAGTCTACAAATGTGTCTGCCAGAGAACCTCTATTGTTTCCATTTATCTAATAGTAGATCACCAGTCCTCAGGGCTGATTCCACCACTCTCACCCAGGGGAACCACATACATCTACAAAGGCCTTGTGACGGAACCCTAGGGCCCCATGGCCGCAGCACTGAAGAGAAACCTCCCAGGTTGCACCGTTTTTAACCATGAAAGATTTGTCAGGAGTTGTGTATTAGCTTCCTAGAGCTAGCTGCCACAGCAAATTGCTGCAAGCTTGATGGCTTAAAAAAGCAAACATGCATAGTTCTATAGTTCTAGAGGCCAGGGAGCTGAAACCAGAGTCAGCGGGGCCACACTCCCTCCAACACCTAATGGGAGACTCCTTCCTTGTCTCTGCCAGCTTCTGGCATCCCTTGGCTTCTAGCAGTGTCACTCTGCTAGAGCTCCCATCCTGCCTTCCGTGCCTCCCCTCCCTATGTCTCTCTCTCTGTCTTCTTTCTGTGACTTACAAGGACACTCACTGGATTTAGGGCACATGCCTAAGTCAGGATTGATCTCATCTCCAGATCCTAACCTTAATGAAAGCTATGAAGACACTTCTTCCAGACCAGGTCACAAGGTGAGGTTCCAGGTGGACTTCTATTGAGGAGGAAGCTGGTCTTGCAAGGAATGTCAGGTCATAAAACCAAACAAAGCGCTGCCCTGAGGGGGCGGGGGGGTTGTTGTGCTGGCTCCAGCCAGCGCAGAATCATTCTGGGATGTGGCCTTGTACCTAGGGGGCATCCCTGCAGACCCACAAGGGGGTGGAACCATATTTGCAAAACAAAGACCCCAGAAGCTTATAAAAAGCAAAGCCTCTGTGTATTGTGTGCTCTGATCTGGAAAATTCTTCACAGGGCCCTTTGGTTAACCAATGTCTGATAAAAGGACTCCTTCCCTTTCTCCATGAAGCATGCTTGGCATTTCTTTGCTCTTCTGTAACACTATCTTGGGGTGGGGGACACCATTCAATCCGCTACAGCTGGGAGGCGTCAATCTGCAGAGCAGCCAGGAGATAGGAGCTAACGCAGGAAAGTTCACTAGACTATGGATGTGGGAGTTTCTGGAGATGCATCTTTGGTAAGAAATCCCCTTCCCCAGAGATGTCTCTGTGAACCCTCCTGCAAAATGCATGAAGGTGGAAAATTGGGTCTCTGAATGCTCTGCCTCAAAACAAAAGTTCTATTGGGACAGTATCCACAAATTACCTGAAAGATGGGGGAAATGTGTAGCTAGCGATGGACATTACTTTGAATCAAGCACCTTTGATGTTTCTCTTGAAATTATCGTGTTTTCTTTGATTACAAAAATCTATATTAACCAGTTAATAATGTGGATTACCTGTTAACTGGTTAATAATGCAGATTAACTGTGTTTTCTTTGATTACAAAATCTGAATTATTAACTGGTTAATATAGATTTTTGTAATCAAAGAAAGCACAATAATTTCAAGAGAAACATCAAAAGTGCTTTATTTAAAGTAATGTCCATCGCTAGCTACACATTTCCCCATCTTTCAGGTAATTTGTGGATACCGTCCCAATAGAACTTTTCTTATTTTGAGGCAAACCATCCAGAGACCCAATTTTCCACTTCTTCATACGTTTTGAAGTGCTGCTCAGAAAGTGTGTGTGCCATCCATCGGAACAAGTGGTAATCTGAAGGAGCAATACAACAAAATAGCATACATATCAAATTGAGTATATATTAGTATATGTGAAACTCCATCTACTGAAAAAATCCACATTATTAACTGTTACACTTAGTATACAGATAACCTAGGAATGAAAAAAATACTATAATATTTGACAAAAATATTCTATTTAGATTAGTCTTTTGATGAGCAAGAACAGAAAAAAAAAGGAATCTCATTGTGTATTTGTCACTGGGTAGAAAAATCGGGGTAATATTCTAACTGCCCTGCTTGCCTAAGAGGAATGTATATGAAAAAATCTTTGAAATGTTGAAAATATCACAAGCATAAAAGATTTGCTGTCCTTTCTCTCCCACTTTCACAACATGTACAGGTACAGGTGTGCTCACATGAGCAAGGACATAGGGTCTGACCTGTGCCTATTAAAAGTCCAATCCTCTGACCAGCAGAATCGGCAACACCTGAGAAATGGTCAAGAAGGCAGAACTTCTGGCTCCAGCCCAGACTGATGGAATCAGAACCCGCTGTTTAACAGGCTTGTTGGGTGATCCCTATAGACATTAGAGTTTGAGAGGCCTTGCCCTAAGTGATCCCTGTCTGGTAAGTTTCATACAGTGAACTGGGGATCCTCAATATTTTTTCTCATTATTAGGATCTCCTTAGGAACACCCCAGGGATGACCTGTGGTTGGCAGGAGGAGAGAAGAGAAGTTATTCTTACCTCAATGTGGACCCTCTTCACAGACAAACCCCAGCCAAATTCTGAACCACATAGACATCAGATGGGTTCAGCTTTGATTACTGTGGGGTGATCAACCGGGCTGTCCTGACTGGGGAACCAAACAATATTCTGTGATCTTCACGCCAGCATCTTCAGATAACTGAAAAGTAACCGTAAAGGAATGCCAAGGACATTGCTTTAAAAATATATCAAAAGATAAGGAGGACAAAGGAGTCCACTAGAGAATCCTTTGATTTTCTCATTCCCGATTCCTTATAGAAACAATGTGAAGAATGATGATGTTGATCTCAATAGGTAAGCCCCATGCTGTGAAATCGTCCCTGCTTTGAGGTGTCCAGATGAAAGATGCTTGACAAACATAAAGCAATGGCTGCTGGGTCTGCATTTGTGCAGGAGCGCTCCTGGTGTGGGCGCTTACTTTTTACTAGTAAAAGGAGAGGGTGGCCCTGGTTGGTGTTGCTAAGTGGTTAGGGTGCCACTGGAACAGACGGTTTGCCACTTGGGTTCCCGGTCAAGGGCATGCACCTGGGTTTCTGGTTCCATCCCTGGTTCTGGTCGGGGTGTGACAACCAATCAACGTGTTCCCTCTCGCATAGACATTTCTCTCTCTCTCCTGTGTCTCTTTCCCCCTCCTTCCCTTTTTTCCACTCTATCTGAAAAGCAGTGGGAAAAATATCCTTGGGTGAGGATTAACAAAAATTAAGGAATTTTAAGTAAATAAAGAGTAAAAGCAGAGTGTGCGCAGACACTCCTTCAGGGTCCCACTGGGTCACGCTGGGGCTTGGTGAGGTCTCCGGCCAGGTCCTGGTTGCCAATGAAACCGCTTCAGGAAAGATTGGGGTGGCCCAGGTTCTTGGCTGACCAAGATTTTACGGAAGACATGGCCATCGAAAGGGATCCTGCCCATCCTCTCCTCCAGCGGAGCTCCTTCGGTTGGAAACTCTGAACAAGGAGGGACGTAGCCTTCTCAGGGCAACAGACAGGAAGTAGAAACCTGAAGTCTGTACTGCTGTGCTCAGGGGAACTGCTGTCTTATGCAGCAACAAGGACAGCCACAGGTAACACCTTTGCCTTGTCCTGGCACAAAGCTCATTGAGGAACACAAGGAAATGTGGTCTTGCCATCTCCTCCTCTTGGAGAGGACAGGGGATTTGTCTAGCTCACGGCACATCTGGGAACACCTCTTGACAGCCCCCAGATAGAACCAGCTGTCCCCCTCTGTGTGCCCAAGTGCAACAGTCACGCCTTGATTATCACATGCTAATTATTTTGCATTTGCTCCTCTGACCAGTCAAGTAATTTCTTTAAGATCAAGGATGATGTTTATTTCTCCATTCCAAGTGCCTGGCACTGCCTGACATAGCTTGTCGTCAATAATCACTGGAGTGAGTTACCCTCCCTTAGTGAAGGCTGAGGAAAAATAAAGTAGACACAGCCAAACAATGATGAGTTTTTCAGAAAACTTCAGTGTAACAGAGACAACATCATCATCACCATATTGAAGACTTAGTTCTCACCGGCATGTTATGCAGTTATTGCATTTAGCATCCATGGTCCCATTGAGCCTGAAGGTAGTGGGGTTGCCTGCATTTACAGAAAAGAAAGCTGGGCCTCGGAAAGCTTAAGTACGTGACAATTGCTGAGCCAGTGTTTGTTCCCAGGTCTCTCTGATGCAATGTTCTTAGCCATGAGGCCAGACTCTCCAGGGCCTTGTAATGGATCACGGAGGCCGCTCACAGGGCATTCTCCAGAGTGCAGGGTGCAGACCTCTTGCTGTGGTGGGCCGTCCTTGGTGAGAGGCGTGAGGTAGGAGAGCAAGCTGGGCGGGATTCGCTGGGAACAAGGGGATGTGTGCTTAAAGATGCCAGCACAGCTGCAGACAAGGCACCATGGGGTTCGAATCCAAACTGCAATAGACACTAGCTTTGTAGCCTTTTGCGAGTAACTGAAGCACAGTGTGCTTCAAATCCCTCATCTCCAAATTGGGGCAAACAATATGACTTTCCTGAAAGGGTTGCTGGGAGAATGAGTGCTTGGTGCAATTCCCAACATACACTGCGTGCTGGCGGATTATCGTCATCTTTATTATCAATACATCATAATAATTTTTCATGTTATTTTTATTATAAAAATGGGCTTTTGATAAAAGACTTAAGGAGCTATTCAAATTTAAGCATCACTTTAGTATCATTTCAAAACCACTCTTGTATTTTAAAAGCTTTTTTTAAAAAGCCAAAAAGGTGTTCCCCAAGGGGCGGGAAACGGTTCTGCCTGGTCAGTTGGCATCCTCACCACAACCTGTCCGCAAATCATTGTGGAATCTGCAGAAGTCATTTGGCATATCCCCCACGTTTGTGGAAGGATGTAGTAAACCAGAAGCGTGACTTGTGGTAGTGCTTCAGACACTACAGAGTACCACACAGAGGTTCCTACTCCCTGTCCCTCCCCCCCAAAGTTCACAAAAACATGTTCATTTCAAGTTGGAAAACCTTTGGGTCACTTCACCTTTCTCCTGCCCCCGCTAGCTTGTCAGGGGCCAGGAGAGGAGAAAAACATGTTTTCTTTCCATAAACCTCATTACATGCCAGCCTTTTAAAAGGATATGCACTTTTTGCTTTATACTTTGGGGTGGCTTTTCTATTTCTGCAAATCCCTTGCCACATCCATACCCCACCCCTCTTGTAGGCAGAAGACTGTGTGGCCTGGAGAAGTCTTTGGCCAGTAATCTGATTACCGCATGCACATCTTACTGGTTACTCCACAACCATCAGCTGTCAATCAGCAGTCGAGCCTTCCCGTTGCCCACCTGCAGCACTTGCTTACCCAGGCTCTGCCTCCTCTTCTGATGAACTGCCTTGGTCCTTAGCACTTCACAAGTGTCCATGGCTGGCCCACAGTTCTCCATCACTGGTGTTTTTCCAACTGTCCTTAAGACTACAGTGCTGGGGATGCCAGAGGCAATGTGCGTTCCAGTTGGGCACATTGTAACATCTGCAGAAGCAACTTACCTTCTCCCCGGGGCGGCCTCCTGGGAGCTCCTGGGCAGCCAGGGTTCCAGAGATGCTGACTTCCACCCCATTGTGTTTATGCAATGGGTTTGCTCAGCTTCCAAGTGTTTCTTTTGTTTTTGTGTTTTTAACACTGCAAAAAGGTAACCTATTTACACAAGAATGATTTAAGGACATGTTTTTCTCCACAAACAGATGTCAGAAAAGGAATTCTCCACTTTTTTTAAAAAAAAAATGTGCATTTTAACCCTCCACTTATTATAACCCACTCAATTGCCTGTACCAAAGGCAATCCCTTCAACCCCTCAACCCCCATTTAAGCCTCCAAATAAGTTTCCATTAGCTTTTCATTATTCAAGGCCCAGGATCTCCTGAAAAGTCTCTGGGCAAATCATAAAAGGGCAGGTTTTGAATTGCAATTAAAAATAAAACCACCAAAGCCTAGAGCTCTCCCTGCACCCTGGTCCTGCCCAGATCCCCAGATCCATCCCCATTGCCCTTCAGCCATTGCTGACAACCAGCGTCTCATACAGTGCTGACCAAGGGGGAGAGGGGTGCGGGGGGGGGGGGGTGCGCTCGCTCCTATATCTTACTCTGTTGGTGAGGAACTCTGAGGTTCACAGAAGATTGGGGGGGTGGGGTTAGGTGGGTGGAGGATGGACCTGCAATCAGTGTTTGTGGTCACTGCTAAGCATCCACATAGTCAGATGGCTTTAAGGGAAGGAGTGCGCCTGTTGGAGAGAGCCTGTCTTCCCAGGCCCGCCTGGCGTCTGCCCATGGTAATCCCCTGTAAACGTGCAGAGGAGCCGGGAGAGGGCCCTCTGGTTCCAGGTAGCCTTGCCCAGGGACAGGAGATTTAGATTTCCTGCTGTTCAGTTGATAGAACTTGAAATAGAAATATTACAGCCCAAATATTCATTCATCTCACTCCCTTAATAACAAGCTTTGTCTCTGCAGTTTGACTGTTGTTAAGACTGTAGCCCTGCTTGAGAGTCTTGCTGATTTCCCGCAGACAATTCCAGAGAGGCTGCAGTTACAGACAGTACAGTCTGAAGGTACCCAACACACCCTGGTTGTCTGGCTTTGAAGCAAACGGGCTCATCTTGGCTTAGTCAGAGGAGCCAGAAAGGGAGACAGAAATGCAGTTAAAGCATTATATATGGCATTGCAGCCGCTTGGGTCCAAATCAGCCCCACAAAACAGCAGTGCCAGAAATCCCATTGAACTCCCTAAATGTGATTGAGTCATAAACTGGTGAAGCTGGTGGAACTACTGATTTTATAGAGGATGTAACTAGTGTGATCCAGTGGTTGAGTTGACCCATGAACCAGGAGGTCACAGTTCTATTCCCAGTCAGGGCTCGGGGTTGGAGGCTCCATCCCCAACATGGGGCGTGATTCCCTGCTATCATTGATCTCTCTCTCTCTCTCTCTCTCTCTCTCTCTCTCTCTCTCTCTCCCCCCCCCCTTTCCCTCTCCCTTCCTTTCTGAAATCAATAACAAAAAAGACTGATGTTGACACACACACACCCAGAGGAAATGTATTGCTCGTGTAATGAGACTTCCCGGGGAGAGCAAGACAAGCAGCCAAACTGTTCTGGAATGAGAGCGCCAGGTGAGCAACAAGCAGTTTGAAGTTTTATTGTAGTTAGGGAGAAGGGCCTGGGGGAGTTTCCTCAGCTCATGAAGCACCCCGCCCTAGGCATCATCCCACAACAGGACATTTCCTGTGCCTGAGGCCCCCTGGCTGGCTGAGTCCTGAGGCAGCACATGAACCCAGGCAGATGTTGCTGCAGAGAGCAGTTCCTTGCAGCCCAGTTCCTTCCAGCTGAGCAGTGCAGGCCTGAATGCAGAGGCGGGTAGTGGTGTGGCACTCTTCCCAGCAACAGCTGGGGACGCTAAACGTCCATCACACATATAACTGTTTATAATGAGTTTCTAGGAGTGTATTTTAAGTATAGTTGGTATACAACATTAGATTCATTTCAGGTATACAATATGGCGATCTGGCACTTATTACAATGCGAGCCCCACACTAGGTCTAGTAACCATCTGTCACCCCTCGCCCAGAAACTTAGCACAATATTGTTGACTATATTCCCTTCATCTATTTCACCCATCCCCCACCCCACCCCACCTCCTCTAGCAAGTAGGCAAGGATCCGTTTTTTCTGTTTCTATGAGTCAGTTTTTGTTTTGTTTGTTCATTTGTGTTCTTTTTTTTTAAATTCCTTATATAAGTGAAGCTATATATTTTTTTCATACCAAAGGCCCAATGCATGAATTTATGTACCAGTGGGGTCCCTCAGTCTGGCCTGCGGGATCGGGCCAAAACCGGCTCTCCGACATCCCCCGAAGGGTCCCAGATTGTGAAAGGGCACTGGCCAGGCTGAGGGACCCCACCAGTGCACGATTGGGGTCTGGGAGGGATTCGGGAAGTTGGCCAGCCAGGGAGGGTCTTTAGGAGGGCTCCAGGGTATGTACTGCTCATCTCACTCAGTCCCAACCGGCCAGGCACAAGCAGCAAGCTAACCTACCGGTCGGAGCATCTGCCCCTGGTGGTCAGTGCACATCATAGTGAGTGAGAAGTTGAACAGCCTTAGCATAGCATTAGCATATTATGCTTTGATTGGTTGAAGGGACAACTGGACACCCAGACACTTATCATATTAGTCTTTTATTATATAGGATTCTCATTACTTGTTTCTCACTACCAATAGGTGTCAGAGTCCCTAACTGATCCCTAGGAGCAATGATTGAGCAAATCACACAGCAGTTAAAGATCTACCTCTGGCTTCTACAGCTGGATAGACTCCTGTTTTTAATTCCAGAACCTTAAGATCAGCTCATCACCTGAGAAAGCACTCAAAGCCTCTTAAGTTCTGAATAAAATACTGTAAAATCTACTGGGGAAAATTGATTCTCTTCTCTAGATACGATCAAGAAAAAGCCCAATGTACCCAAAATATCATTGACCCTAAATCTCTCAACCCTCAAAACAGTTTCATTCTGAAATTGATCACTTACTTCTTATCTACTAGGCACCCCTTTTGACGGGGTTATCAACAATTGGAGCCAGATTACAAGAACCAATGGTGCATATCTCTTCCCAACTCAGTGTACCTTGGTAACATGAAATCAGCCATGTGGAAGTATTTACACCACAGAAATTGGCAAATGCTATAAATCAGGGTTTTTTACATTAGAGAGCCAGCTGTTGACATGCCCTCCCATATGGCATGTTAAGGTTAGAACTGGGAGAAGGAAGAGTAAATAAAACTTTGAAGATTTTACCAAAATGCAGCAAAAAAATAATAACTTGATTCTCATTTCTCCTGCCTTATTTCTCATTTGACATATCTCCTTACTTGTTCTATATATGAGAACAAAGTTATGCCTTTCAATGTAGCTTCAAAATTCCAGGGTTGATGCATTATATGTGGCAATATGGCGTCTGACTTGAGCACTGTGGCTCTGATGTCAGGATTCTGGCTCTGCCACTTTCCATTTATCTGACCATGGGAATTTCCATTAAGCTGGAAAATCTGTTTCCTCAGAAGAATATGGATAATAAGAGCTCTTATTTTATGAAGTTATAATGAGAAATAAATAAGACATGCCTGGTGTATGGTGGGGTACCCATAGATATTTGTTAATTAAATGTTGCATGAATGCTTATAAAAGCATTTTGTTAATGTATGGCATAAACCAAGTGCTTAATAAATGTTAAATAATATAAAATTAATTTCCATAACCTGGAATTACCCTCATTATTAATTAATTCATTTTTTAAATCCTTTCCATATACTCACCAGTCTCTCAAATGTTATGAAAGGCTCTATATTTGAAAATGTGATTAGTCATCCTCAGATGAAACAATAGACATTTATTTCCCCTCAAAGTCCATTCACTCCTTAGACAAGCTGGAGGAGAAGGAGAGACTAGATTAAGGATAGCAGACAAGAGTTGGTGCACCCACACGACAGCTTGCAGATCCTGGGCATGCTATAGCATATTCTCAAATAATATTTATCAACCATCCTGTGCCAACTGTTTTACATATTTTGACAACATGACTTTTGAACATGTTCAATATAACATTTATTTTCATATTTAAATTTTAAAATTTATCTGAACAGGATACTAATGACGTTATCTCTTATAATGACCAGTTACTTTAGAGATTTTAAAAAAGCTCTCACTCAAGAATAACTCATTGCATATTAAAAAAATAATCCTATATCTTTTAAATAGACATTATATTTTTAGCAGTTTCAGGTTTATAAAAAAATTGAGCAGAAAGTACAGAGTTCTCATATGCTGCTGCCCCTCAGTCTCATCTATTAGTAACTCCTTGCCTGCTATGATTGTTACAATTGGTGAGGCAATGCCCATACATTATCCTATAAATAAAAGAGAAATATGCAAATTAACTGTCCTTCCACTATGCTTAAGCCACACCCACCAGCCAATCAGGAGCAGGTATGCAAATTAACCCAACTAAGATGGCAGTGGCCACTGAGCTGGAGCAAGCAGGAGGGTTGGGTTGCCCTTGGCAATGGAGGAAGCCAAGCTTCCCACCTGCCCTGGTCAGCCCTGGGCTATGCTCTAGGCTACAAAGTTTCAATTATAGAAGATAAATGAATCCCAGGTACCTGCTACCAGCCGCCATGGCCTCCGCTCAAGAAGAAGCTGGAAGCCTGGCAGTTCGGGGCTCCACTCAAGGCTATAAAGTTTCAATTATAGAAGATAAATAAATCCCAGAAAAAAAATGAAGAAAAGGAGAGGCAGGGAGCTTGGGTCACCTGGGGGTGTGGCCAGCCTAAAAACGGACATCAGCCACTTACCCAGGCTGGCTAGGCACTCCAGTAAGGACTCTCACCCTGAAGGGGATGTGGACAGCCTGAAAACAGCCCTTAGCCCCTCTCCCAGGCTGTCCATACTCCCATGGGGTGAGGGTCTCCACTGGGGGGCTTGACCAGCTTGCAAACAGCCATCATTCCCTCATCCAGGCTGGCAGGGCACCCCAGTGGGGACTTCCACTCTGAAGAGGGTGTGGCCAGCCTGAAAATGGCCCTCAGTCTCTCACCCCAGCTGGCCAGGCACTCCAGTGGGAACCTCACCCTGATCTGGGACACCCTTCAGGACAAACCAGCTGGCCCCCAGCTGTGCACCAGGTCTCTACCCTATATAATAAAAGGATAATATGCAAATTGACCCTAACAGCAGAACCACTGGGAATGACTGGTTACTATGACACACACTGACCACCAGGGGGCAGACGCTCAATGCAGGAGCTGCTCCCTGGTGATCACTGCACTCCCACAGGGGGAGCTCTGCTCAGCCACAAGCCAAGCTGCCAGCTGCCAGCACAGTGGTGGTGGCGAAGCCTCTTCCGCCTCCTCAGCAGCACTAAGTATGTCAGACTGCAACTTAGGCCTGCTCCCTGCTGGCAAGTGGACATCCCCCAAGGGCTCCTGGGCTGCCAGAGGGATGTCTGACTGCCAGTTTAGGCCTGATCCCCCAGGGAGTGGGCCTAAGCTAGCAGGTAGACATCCCTTGAGAGGTCCCAGACTGCAAAAGGGCACAGGCCAGGCTGAGGGACCTCCTGAGTGCACAAATTTTTGTGCACCGGGCCTCTAGTTTTTATTTTTATTTTTTTTTTTATTTTTTTTTTATTTTAAAAAGATATTTTTATTGATTTTGGAGAGAAAGAGACACATCCACGATGAGAGAGTCATGGATCGGCCGCCTCCTGCGCGCCCCCCACTGGGGATGAGGCTGCAACCCGGGCCTGTGCCCTGACCTCCTGGTTCCTAGGTGGACGCTCAACCCCTGGGCCAGGCTGGCTGGGCCCCACCTGATGATACTTTCTTTTTTTTTTTTTTAAATTTATTTTTATTGTTCAGATTATTACAGTTGTTCCTCTTTTTTCCCCCATAGCTCCCCTCCTCCCAATTCCCACCCCAACCTCTGACCTTGCCCCCCCCATTGTCCTCATCCATAGGTGTACAATTATTGTCCAGTCTCTTCACGCATCCCCAACACCCTTAACCCCCGAAAATTGTC
>PVJC01020274.1:0-29387 GCA_004026665.1 Murina feae
CCCCCCCCCCCCCCCCCCCCCCCCCCGCAAATAACCTTAGGCCCAGATAACTTAATGAAGTGTACTAGGCATTTAAGGAAGAAGTAATACCAATTCCACATAAACTTTTCCCAGGAAACAAAAGATGAGGAGATATTTCCCAACTCATTCTAGGAGGCCAGCATTAACCTGTTACTGAAATAATACAAAGGTATTACTAGAAGTGAAAATTACAGATCTGTGTACTTTATGAACATAGATGCAAAAATCCTTACCAAAACATTAATACTTTAAATACAAAATGGATAATATATCTGGACAAATAAAAGGCATAGAAAGAAATAAGCTTTCCTGATCAGTATATGATAATCAGCTTCTATATATAAAATCCTAAGGTATCTTCAAAAACACTGCTAGAACTAATTAGTGAATTTAACAGGGTTGGAAAATTAAAGGTCGATATACAAAAAAAAAACTATTGTATTCTATATGATAGCAACTCACTATTTGAAATTAAATTAAAAAAACAATATCATATACAATAGCATGGGAAACATTAAATATGGAAGTATTTAATAAAAAAAAATCTTTAGGAAATATACACTAAAAATGACAAAATATTATAATAAATGAAAGAAGACAAATGAGAGATACACCATGGTGATGGGTTGGCAAATTCAATATTGTTAAGATGTGAATTTTCCCCAAAAGTTTCTAGTAGGTGCTCAGTTTTTATGTGGAACTATGACTGCTCTAAAAGTTAAGTTCATTAGTTTACTTTTGTTTTTTTTTTTAATGAAATAAACCATCCACAATCCTGCCACTTATTATAAATATTCTTATTTGTGATTCTTATTTGGCCCTTGTGCATATACATACACTTCCATATAGTTGTGATTATTGGAGGACAACCACTTGATCTTTTAAATTTCAACTTAACACAGGATAATATACCCATCTCTTAGCAGGAGCAATAGTTTGAATTGCTTAAGCTTTTTGCACCCAAACTATTTATTAGTAAGATGCATTAGATATTAAAACTTAATGGAGAACCAAAGGATAGGAAGCTAACATTTATAGAACACTTACAAGGTACCAGGCCCTATGCCAGGTGCTTTACACATTTGATTTTATTTAATCCTCTTAACAACCATATGAGGTAGGTGTTATTATCTCCATTTTATAGAGAAACAAACTATAATTTTAAAATAACTCAATTATCAGATTAACCAAAGATCAAGCTTAGATGTTACTGGTAATATGCCCAACCCAGATTTTCTTATGATAAGAAGTATAAGTCAGAATAATATTTACCAAAGTATGTCTTATGAAACCCCATTTGTATAGAAAGTTGAGAGAGAGTGGGAGTGAGAGAGTCATACACATGGTGGGCAAAAGTAGGTTTATAGCTATGAGTATGCAAACGTTTATTCTAGTATCTTATTTATTCTTGTATTATATATTTTTCCATATATAAACCTACTTTTGCCCGCCGTTATATACAGTTATTGATACATATCTCTCCTAAATTTTTTTTAGAAACTTTAGGCGAAAATTTAAAAAGCCTCTTTCCAATAGGATACCTCAGAGCTTTGATATCCTAATGTATGCTGTGAGTGTCCCGTTTTCTGGAGCAAGAATTTTGCAACACTAGTCCCAGTCAACACACTTTGGGAAATTCTGGCCCATAACATCATTCGTAACTTACTCAATGGACCCGCTGGCTCATTTTAATAATTTCCAGAATACATTCTATGACAGTGTCCATAAAAAATTCCAAGCTCCATCTTATTATTTACTTTATCAAATGAGTAATATACCTTGGGGTTAAGCCATGAGATAATGTGGAAGCGTAGAATTGTAAGCCTGGAAGAGATCATGAGAACTCACATAGGCCACCTCCCAAGCTTCAGAAAGGACCACACATAAGCCATCACGGACAGATGGGTATCTAGCTTGTTGTAAAAGACCTCCAGGGAAGAAAATTCCATAACCTCCCTGTAACTTATTCCAGATGCCCAACTCTGAGAAAAGGATGCGCTCCTTGAAGCTCTTCTAGTCTACTGTGCATGTACTGAGGGCTTTGTCATCATGGTGGTATATTATATGCAGGTGTTTAGATTTGAAAATGTACTGGTGGAAATAAGACAAAGATAGCTATATCTATAGATATAAAAATATATCTATAAGATACAGATTGCTATATTTCCTATCTACCTAGAACACAGGAGTTAAAAACGTCGTTTCATAATCATCCTTGACGTCTTCCTCTATTTTCCGTTTCAGTTAGTCATCTCACTCTGTCACTTTCTCCTTGAAGTCTCTCTTAATTCGGTCTCTTCCTTTTTCCCCCTTGCCAGCCATGGTGGGAGCTCATTCTTGGGAGCTTGGATTGCTCAAATAACTCTGGACTAATTTCCCTATCTCTAGACTGTGTTCTTTCTATTTTGCTCCCATGGAGTTAAACATTCATTTGTAAAGTGCAGCTCTATCATGTCACTGCCCTGTCTTACATTTTTGGTGACTTCTTATTGCCAACAGAGTAAATGTGAACTCCACACACCGCCCTGTTTAACTCCACATGATTTGGCCCCAAATCCTCATCTCCAGTCATTCTCTACCACACATTCAACCTGTCACTGCTAGTGAACATTTTTCCTGACCTTATGAATTTTCATCCTTTTGTGCCTCTGATTTTTTTCATTCCATCTGCCTGAAATGTATTCTCTCCCCTCTTTGTCATGTTCTTAATTATCCATCAAGTCCTAGCTCCTCTGTGAAATCTACCTAGGACTCTCAAGGCTAAGCTAATTACGTTCTCTCACCTTTTTTTTTTTTTTTACTTCCAAAAACTTTTGCACATATTTCACTCACATCACTTAGAAAATTATGCCGTGAAATGTGGTAGTTATTCCACTAGTGGGTAGCATGACTCAGATATGTGCCATGGAGAGGTGTACAGAGCAGAGTCTGAGAGAAGGGAGCCCAGGGAGAAAAGGACCACTGTTTGATCTGACCAGCAAGGGAAAATGGTGATTGTGAGGATGGTGCTGAATGTGAGGGAGAGAGAAACTACATGGGGACCCCTTCTCTGAGGAATGAGAGGACTCTGTCCGTGATCCAGAAAAGATAGACAGGTGCAGGGCTGGGGGCAGATAGCAACTCCTCAATGTCCTTTGCAACCAAGAAGACAGGACATGGGACAGACCACATCCACAGAAGCAAGAAACCTCCCGGGGAAGAATTTGCACCTTCTCCACTATCCTCGGGTCTAGTGATGAGCAGTGCCAAGGCCAGGAACTTGGGGGTAGGGAAAAGGTAGTTGTCAGCATCGTATCACAAGCACAGCTTCCTTATTGTTCTACATTGCAGTTATTTGTATCTCTCTAAGGTAAGACCACCTGTCCATCATTAGCATTTCAGCTGTACTCCGGAGTTCTGATTGGGAGGAGAGGGAGTATGCCAACTCGGCAGCATTATCGGAAGCTCATTATCTAGGGATATTCCGAATAAATGACAGTAATGAGTGTGTTTAAGAGTACTGTTGACTTGGTGAAAGAACGCATGCACTAGAATTGCGTGAATTTAGGAAATATCCATCTAAAAATGTCTCAAGAGTACACAGTTAATTTAATCACATGGAAAGAAAACCAATGCTGCTTTAACCACAACTTCTACATGTAAAACAAGTATTTTTTCCTCCCTTCAAAGTGGTTACTACAGGTGACAGCATACCTAGGACAATTGTATTGCCATTTCTGTGTTACTGAACTCATATCATGTGCTGAACCTTGCTATGAATGCTTTGTAATCTGTAATCTCACAGTAGTCATAGGAGGTGAGTTTTGGCTACACCTTATAGATGAGAAAACCAAGTAACTTACTCCCAAAAGGGCAACATGGTGACAGATCCAGCCGTTTGTCAAAATTCAATTTGAGACTTAGCTCATATTCTTCTTATTCTGCCATGTTGACTCAAAACATTTATTTGGAAATGCTTTTAGAACCCAAGGTAATTCATCTACTCAATAGTAATGAATCTTTTTACTTTCCAGTTGACTCTGAATTTAAAAAATAGTCAAAAAGACTTTTTGAATCAAGTGTAGTAAAAATGGTGGGAGATTGGGGTCCATTAATATGATCTGAGACCCAAAATGAGGTGTGACTTGAGGAGATACATATAATTTTGTTGTTGTTAATCCTCACCGAAGGTTATTTTTCCATTGACTTTTAGAGAGAGTGGAAGGAAGAGGGAGACAGGGAGAGAGAAACATCAGTATGAGAGAGACAATCAATTGGTTGCCTCCCACACACATCCCAACCAGGGACAGGGATTGAACCTATAACTGAGGTACATGCCCTGGACCAAGATCAAACCTAGGACCCTTTAGTCCAGAGGCCAACCCTCTATCCACTGGGCTACACCAGCTAGGACCATTGTATAATTTTTAAGTGAAGTAAAAGATACATTAGAATATCATTGATTTTGGAATTTCTAAACCACCACAGATCTAAAAAAAAAAAGGATTTGAGATAGTTTTGCATCAAAATCAGTAATCCCTCCATTGAAATTTAGGTTTGGAAACCCTCTTATAGGCTACTGGGTTTTCTTTTCAAATTCTGTGTCAGCTGCTGGCAGAGCCAGCCTTTGAACCCCAGACTGTCAAGACTCCAACTTCTTTCCATGGTATGTTCTTTGGGACCACCTGTCCCAACCCTTAAACACTTTGGGAAATGCTTTCAGATTCCAAGGCCCTGGCTAGGGAGCCTTCCTCCTGTGCTTACACCTGCAGGGATGAGGAAGAGATCTTATCTCCAGCCCTTGAGCAGATGTAACTATCAGGAAATCATCTTGTTTTATATTAAGCAGACATGCATCGCCATGCATTAGGTTTTTCAAGATTTTGGGAAATGACCACAATACAGAAAAAAAAAAAAGGAATAGGTTAATTTAGCCATATTCTGAAGAGATGTTTCTCAAACAAATTTAAAGCTCCAAAGCAGGTAAACCTGATTGCCCATGCCAAGCTGGTGGGTTTTTTTTTTAGCTATCACCCAACCCAATTTTCAGCATAGACTCAAAGGAAAAGCACTGAAATACTTTTCTAACTTTTCCATGTTTAGCACAACACCACACAAAATTGCTAAATACCATATAACCACACTTACCATCCTGGGGCCTATAAATTCAGGATTCAGACACTTGATTACAAACCACAGAATGACTCTGTTTAAGAAATAGTATGTGGTATTGTAAGAAAACTGCCCCTATTGGATGTTCTTCTGCTTATTAAGTTAGTAACACAGGCTTTTCCCCTCTCTCTTCTTTCTCAATCCTTCTACTGTGGCTGTCATCTCCAATCTCTGGGACAATTGTATGAGTATTGAGGGGTGCAGGCCTGCAAGAGCCCGGGGAGCATTTGCTGCTGTAACTATTGTCCCGAAGAAAAAGAAAGCACATTCATTTTTGGTTTCTTAGTAAAAATTTCCATAGCAAACCAGGAGTCAATCACCAATTTTTAGGAGAGTGAAGGGTATGACAGGAAATTCAGTCTTACCTCCTGGGTACCCAGGTATCACGACAGTGTCATTTTTTTTTCTTTTAATTTAGCTGTGAGTTCCCCCTCCTGCTCAAGATTTATGAGCTAGCCTCTATTTCCTATCTTTAAACTAACATCTTTTTTAAAAAATATATTTTTTAATTGATTTCAGAAAGGGAAAGAAAAAGAGAGATAGAAACATCGATGGTGAGAAACATTGATCGGCTGCTTCCTGCATGTACAAGTCCCACACTGGGAATTGAATCCCCAACCCAGGCAAGTGCCCTGACTGGGAATCGAACTGTGACCTCCTGGTTCATAGGTCAATGCTCAACCACTGAGCCACGTCAGCTAGGCCACAACAACATCTTATTAGGCACACTGAAGTGTAAATGAGGGGAATCACAAGATATATCTCTGCATTTTTATAGAGATCAGATCGAAAACTAATTCATCAAAAACTAACTCACTTCCCTTCCCCCAGGGAAATGTTTCAGAAACACCTGTCAGTTTACTTCCCTTCTAAGTGGGGCTTATCCCACCCTTTATCAAGGCAACTACTTTAGAAACACTTATTTAAATAGATTAGAAAAATGATACAAATTTTAAAAATTCTTTATGATAAACATTTTTAGTTTTTAAATATAAATCCCTCATTTTATCCCTCAATGACAGTAAATGCTTCTTGCAACTCAGAAGCCATGCTACCTCACCAAGAATTCTTTTACAATTTTAACCACTCATATCGAGATCTGTTATGTTCCAGAGATGTTCTAAGTGATTTGCTTGATGACAATTTTAGGAAGTACAGATTGCTCCCCCCATTCATAAAGATGACTACGGATGAGAGTAGTTATGGATTTCAAGCAAAATCACAAGAGTTATTATGTGAGAGACAGGATTGCAGCCCATCCTCCTAAACACTACACTGGAAAATCTTTCTAAGCTGAATGAGACAAGAACTTTTATATCAGTCTGGGTTTTCAGATGCAAGCAAAAGATAGTGATTTGGACTTACTTCAGAAGAAAAGAAAAATGTAACGGAGAGCTCATAGGAAGTGGTGTGCTGGAAATCCGGGCTCAGAGGCTCTGTGGCCACAAGCACTTCCAAAGCTGCACTTCAAATGCATCCAGGGAGGACGGCCCTGCACCTAAACTGCAGGCACAAATGGCCCCTGACACTGGGCATGGTTGCTGGCACTGCTGGTCTGCTGCTCTGAGAACTTGACCTCACAGCAATGGCTTCCATTGCCAGAGGAGCTTCCTCTGGATTCTTGCATCCTTGCATCTCTAGTCCCCTAGGCAAAGACCGGAATAGGTGAATTGATTGGTGGAGCTTAGGTTACATGTCCATACCCTAGCTGCACAGGGAACTGGGAAAGTGAGTTTGAGGAATTTTCAACTTCTGTGATGACAGACTTCTGTATCTCCCACCACAACTTATCTATATATCTATATATCTAAAAGCCTAAGTGACCATCATGACCATTTTGACCGTAAGGACCAGAACGACTGGTCAACTAGTCACTTTGATGTACACTGACCACCAGGGGGCAGATGCTCAATGCAGGAGCTGTCCCCTAGTGGTCAGTGTGCTCCCACAGCAAGTGCAGTGGGATCGGGATGAATGGCTGGCGGCACAGTGCTTAGCCCTGGCTTGGGCTCCTCCCCTGCCGCCTGCCACTTCAGCACTGCTACATACCTCAGTGGATATTGGACTGCCTGTTTGGGCCTGATCTCCACAGACCAAAACGGGCAGTCCGACATCCCCTGAGGGGTCCCGATTGCGAGAGAGGGCACAGGCCAGGTTGAGGGACCCCACCGGTGCACAAATCCATGCACTAGATCTCTAGTAGGGGAATAATTGCCCATTGGGAATGGGGCATAGATGCTTGGCAGCCAGAGGGAATAACAGATGCCCGCTACACCTGAGAACTAGAGTGGGGGCATCTCTAGCGCCACACAATGGACTCCTTGGTCCACATGAGTGTAAGGTTCTCCTTACCGCCCCATCCTATGATTCTGAGCCTCGGTCATCTGTACAGATAGCAGGGCTTTGTGTTTCACCGGAGTGTTCTGCAGACAATGAATGGTGTCAGCAGAGACCCTGAGTCATGCATGACTGTTATTGAAAGAGAAAACAGAAGGAAAATTTAAATACTCTTGAAAGTTTGGTGCTGGTGAATCAGTGCTCTGTGGATTGAAGCTAGAGAACATTGTGTCCAGAGTAACTGACTTTTGGGTGAAAAGGGGAAAAAAAAAGTCTGTAAACTTATAATTACCCTTCTGGTGTGCTCATGGTAAATGCCAACAGTACGGACGTCAGCTTCCAGCTTGGGCCAATATTTTACCGGATCCATTTTATTTTGACCAGAATTCATCTCCCAGAGGTCCTCCCCTATAATAGGGAAAGAAGAGAAATAGCTCTATGAGAGGAAAAAGAATAAATCTTGCCTGTCATGGACACTTTAGTATTTCTGTGCTAGGCCTTCATTCTTTCCTCTTTCATTAACAGGTTCGTAGTATTCCTTCAGGAATGGCCCTACCCTCCTTGTTCTAGGGATGTTCATATGACTCAGGAAGCACTATATACAGTGATTAATTCAAGGAAGGGCATGTGCTACAGAACATCCCAATGGAATGCTCCAGGTCTTTCTTGGAATTACTGGAAAAGAGAAATTCTGTTTTCTGGAATTACTGAGCTGGTAGATTGTACCTGAATCTTTAGATAGATGGACATCTTGCCACTATGGGGGAGCCTATCTGAGAATACAGCCAACAGAGAAACTCAAATGGATATTTAAAGGAAGACTGGATACTTACAACATCATTTTAAAACCTAGATTGAGCCAAGTTCAAAACCAGTAACCTTGAGCTTTCCGATGACCTAAGCTTCTAAATTTCTTCCTTCCATTAAGCCAGTATGAGTTGGGTCTCCTAGCACATGCAGCCAAAGAATCCTAACCAATTCACTGACTTTGTTTACTAATTTATGAAGTTCTGGGCTGCCTTGGTTCAGTAACAACCCCAAAAACTAGTTGTCTTGAATGTTGTAAAATAGGCTCAAAGTTTGGGTAAAGAATTGATTTCAATCCTCTGACCGACCCCCCCCCCCCAACACTGAGAGTCTAGGATTGTATGAATAAAGACAAATGAGAATCACTTGTTAAAATACATTAGCTGCTTTCTCAGAAAAAAAGATAATGATGGGATTGCCATTTAGCACAACAGAAAACATTACCCAAATTGGGTTAGTAGCTATTTTAAGTTCCATTTAACCTCTCGTGGTAATGCTTTTCATAAGTACTTTGTAATTTCTAAGTTTGTGAGGCTTAAATAATTATGTAATTACTTTGCAACGACCACAGAGCTCCATTTGGATTTGGTAGCTACTTTAAGCCATGTGAAGTTTTTCATTATAAATTATATTATGTTTAGTACATAATTTATAGTTTGTATGAAAAGAATAACCATATCATGCAGCTATTCTGTAACAGTGTAGCAATTACTCCCATATTGTGGTAACTGCCAGTGGACTAGCTATTTCTTTTGTAATTACAAAAATGATAACATCAAATCCAACAATTTCCTGGTGATAACATTTATAAGTTCCACTATAATTCAGTTGCTTCTTCTTGGCCATTCTAGCTGAGTAAGAAAATAAATGGAGTCGAATCTTTTTCTGCCACTTTACTATTAGATGATATTTAGTACGTATATACTATAGGAATTGAAGCTTGGAAATAGATCATGTGTAACGAGATCAAAGTATATTATTTGCCTCCATTTATACTCTGACTACAAATAGGCCTTGATCAGCTACAACAGTTCAAGATCAAGGAATCATGCAGAAAAGTTATATTTTATTGTAACATAAACCCAGTTGACAAACTCCCCTGAAAGATGTGGTGTGAGAGATAGGCTTCCGTATGGCCTGGAGGAAAAGTGAAAGGCACAGGATATGGAGTTAGAAACCTGAGTTTAAGTCTAAGTTTGCTACTTCCTAGCCAGGTGATTTTACCAACTGTACAATCACTCTGAGTTTGTTTTGTTTTTCCATAGGTTTGGCCAATTCATACTTACCTCATAGGTTTGTTGCAAAACCAAATGTTATAATACATTTGGAGGGATTTTGTCAAATACTAAAGAAATATGAGATACTCTTAAAGAAGAAAGCCTTTTGTCCTTATTCAATTCTCTTAGGTTAAGGTAAAATACTTTTTTTTCACATAAACTTTTATAATGAAAAATAAAGAAAAAATAGATAGTACCTACTATGTGCAAGATACTACACGAATGCAAAGAATTTATTCTGGCATCATTTTCCTTTTCATAGAATCTGGAATTTTACTCTATTAGTGAGAAGTATAAATTTTCTTAGGCAATCAGAAAAAAATGTGAAAACAAAAAGATATTTCTTCACCAAAGGGTTTGGTTATGAGATATAATGCAACTCCCCAGTCAGCTTCCAAAATTATAAATATCAAAGTCTTATCTGGCGGATATTATTGCAATATTTTAAGGGCTGCTAGAGTTAAGTATTAGGAAATTATTTTTTAAATGTAGCCAGCTATTTCATCCTAGATAGATAGCTTCAGTTAATTAATATTCTTCTAATCCCTAGATAGTAACGCCACTACATATGAAGTGTAATGTACACATACTTTTGTCTTGGAGTTAAAAGAGTCCAGTATAGTTATTCTAACTAGAAAGACAGATTTTAAAAGGATATAAAAGACTTTTGTTACATGTAAATGTATGTATAGATATCATGAGCATTCATAATTGTAGCAGTGGTTTTTGTGGGTTTTTTAGAGACAAATAAGGAATAAAGAATCAAGTCATCTTCCCTTAAGGATTAAAGAATAGAGCAACATCTTTCCAAGGTGAGCTCTTTCCCTCCCAGCCAGAGGTTCTGGTAACATTGGGTGTGGCTGGCCAGGAATGTCTTTTTGTTTGTGCTAAGCATTGAATAGGTGTGCACTGTCCCACTGACAAGGTAATGCCTGGTGTGATATCCCAACTTCTGATGACTCAGTCCAGTTTTTATTTTTTCTTGTCAATTACATTTCTGTATTATTTTTCCAAAGCTGCCGTAGCAAAGACCACAGACTGAGTAGCTTACACAACAGAAATGTATTGTCTCTCACACAGTTGTGGAGGCTGGAAGTCTGAAATCAAGGTCTTGACAGGGTTTACCTCTCATCTCTCTGTAATACCCTTTCCTAATTGAGATCGCTCAGTGCTGGAGTCAAAGTATCCATGACTAGAAATAAAAGCATCGCCTTATGGTTTGAGCTCCCATGGAGATTTTCCAACTATTTTTTAACTCCTACGGGTGCAATTGTAATTATCTAATGGTCAATGTTACTGCTAGTGTTTAATAGACATCAGTTTATTCTCTCTAGGCAGATAAGACAATGTCAGAAGTACACAAATTTGTAAACAAAACCATACCATATCCCAAAGGTACTCACTGCCTCTCAAAAGTTGGAATTATTGCTACACTAAAAGGCCCGGTACACGAAATTCATGTGGGGGGTTGGGAGGGTACCCTCAGCCCGGCCTGCACTCTCTCACAATCTGGGACCGCTAGCTCCTAACTGCTCACCTGCCTGTCTGCCTTATTGGCCCTAACCACTCGCCTGCCTTCCTGATCGCCCCTAACCACTTTGCATGCCTGCCTCATCTCCCTTAACCACTCTTCCTGCCTGCCTCATTGCCCCTAACCACTTGTTGGCCTACTTGATCTCCCTTAACTGCTCGCCTGCCTGCCTGATTGCTCCTAACCACTCGCCTGCTTGCCTGATCGTCCCTAACCACCTCTGCCTTGGCCCTGCCACTGTGGCTTTGTCTGGAAGGATGTCCAGAATGATGTCCAGAAGACCATTTGGCTGTCTTGTCTAACTGGCATACTATGCTGATCCTGGCTGGCATGGCTCAATGGTTGAGCATCGACCTACGAACCAGGAGACCACAGTTCAATTCCCAGTCAGGGCACATGCCTGGGTTGTGGGGGTCAATCCCTAGTGTGGAGCATGCAGGAGGCAGCCAATCGATCATTATTTCTTCTTCATTGCTCTTTTCTCTTGCAAGTTCAAACACCTGTGTAGGTGTACAAGAGTGTGTGCACACATGTGTGTAAACTTCACTCTTTATGTTGTCTTCCAAGTTATCTATGTAGTGACTTATTTTGGTTCCTCTAAAAGCCTAAATAATTGAAAGATAAAAGCAGAAAAAGACTCCTTTGTAATATCGATTCTCTGAGGCCATAAACATAAACACAGAAGAGTTTGACTGTTTTTTTTGGTTTGTTTTTGTTTTGTTAATCCTTACCCAAGGATGTTTTCCCACTGATTTTTAGAGAGGGTGGGAGAGGGAGAGACAGAGAGAAATATCACTGTAGAGAAACGCATCGATTGGTTGCCTCCTGCACACACCCCAACCAGGGCCCAGACCAGAGAGGAGCCTGCAACCAAAGTATGTGCTCTTGACAGAATCAAACCCAGGACCCTTCAGTCTGCAGGCTGACTCTCTAGCCACTGAGCCAAGCCAGCTAGGCAAGCCTCACTTTTTTTTTATGTGGAGGAAGACAAAGGGCAAAATAAAATGCTGGAAAAAGGTAATATTTTAAATATATATGTCATTATATTATGTTGATTTTTTGGTCCCCCTTTATGTGATTTCTTCCCAGCTCTATGACTCATTATAACATTGGAAAAGTTACTTAACTTGTTTACACCTCAGTTTCTGCATTGAAAAATGGGTACAGTAACAGTGGGTTATTGTAAGGATTGAATGGAAAAAAGAAGTACAATGCTTAGGACACTGTCTGGCACTTAGTAATCACTATTACCTATTATTATAATTATTATCATTCACAAAATAATTAACTGGCTAAAAAGGAAGGAGGAAGTTGGGTATTTCTGCCTGAGGTAAAACTCATAGTAGTAATCTGAGGTCTGAAAGAGCCATTAGCAGTGCAGTCCAACCCCTTCACTGACAATGTATGTGTAGAAATCTGAGGGGACTTGCCTGAGAGTATCTTTTTGCTAATAGAGGACTGGAATCCAGAACCCACCCTCCTAATTCCCAGTGAATGCCACACAATGTATATACTTCAGTGATAGGAAGGGAGGGCTTTTAATGCTACCCACACATTTTTTCCCACATAACTAAGAGCAGAAGATAATTTTCTTACCTTGTAACAAAAGCAATTGTTCAGTCAGGTCTGTTCAGTCAGGGACATAATGAATGGCTGTTTTTCTACCATCTTGGGATGTCAGCCTCCAAGTGTTCTGCCCCAGACAAAGGAAGTATGTTTGATAATACTTTCCTGTGTGTCTTTGAGCATAGCACTTACCTTCTCTGGTTCTCAACTTCTTTACCACAGGAGTTGGACTGAGTAATATTTCCTCAGTTATATTTCACATTAGAGGCCCGGTGCATGACATTTGTGCACTCAGGGGGGTGGGGAGGTCCCTCAGCCTGGCCTGTGCCCTTTTGCAGTCTGGGAGCCCTCCGGGGATGTCCAACTGATGGCTTAGGCCCGCTCCCATTGGGGAGCGGGCCTAAGCCATCAGTTGGACATCCCTAGCGCTGCCACAGAGGTTGACCGCTATGCTCACCTGCTGTCAGCCTTGCTCGTGGTTGAACAGCACTCCCCCTATAGGAGTGCACTGACCACCAGGGGGCAGCTCCTGCATTGAGCATCTGCCCCCTGGTGGTCAGTGCATGTCATAGTGACCAGTTGTTCAGCAGTTTGGTGGATTTTCATATTACCCTTTTATTATATAGGATAGCTCCTGCTTCAGAAACAAAGAAAACTCAAGAGTTGGCCTCTCTGAGGTGGGGCCTGGGAATCTGCCTGGTCATCCAGTCTCCTGAATGATTCTTAAGCCTTAGAGGTTTGGAAATAGCTGGCTCAGAAGGCTCCTAAGGGTTCCTCCAACTCTAATATGCTTTGATTCTAAGTTAAATTCCCATACCCCACAGCCTGCCTGCAGGTTAGTGTAAATGGTGCTACCCTTGTAAAAAAAAAAAAAAAGAAAAAAGAAAAAAAGAAAGGGGGTTGATATAAAATAAAATGCACATTTATTTCTGTAATGTATTCAAAATATATTTTTACCCTGAATGCCTTTAACCTCCCAATGGTCATTTAACCTAAATTTTACATGCAAATGTGAAAATATCTCCAGCTTCTCTAATACTTGAGGCTTGCCAGAACATTTTTACAAGATAATCCTTGGGGGGACCCAGTCATATTGACTATGTTACATACAGGTGATGTACTGTTCTAATAAGGTCCTTCTGATATTTTTCATCATGTATGCCTTGGACAGGCCTTGTAGATATGCCTGGCTTTCCCACACCACCTGTGAAGCTCCAGTGGGCATGACACTGCTGAGCTTTGGATGTTCCAGAACGTAGGACACCACATGACAATGAAAGATTTAGGTTTAGTCCATTTTCACTTAGAAAGATGGCTGATATTTTCTGACACAAGGTTTCTTCTCCCAAGGACAAAGGGCAAGCTAATTTTTCTCTCTGTTCTAATGTTGATCTGGATTCCAGAGACAGGACTTCGTGCACTACAGCACACCTGCAGTGTCAGGAGAATTGCCCTGAGACCATTCGTTTCAATGCCAAGCGACTAGGACCAGGTTTCCAGTCTCCTCTGGAAACACTGAGGCATAACTGATTACATAACAATCTTGGAAAGCGGATATTTGACTCGAGAGAATTGATTTTGACGTTAGCATCATTCCTTTGAAAAAGTAAAAATAAAACTTTTGCTGCAAATAAAGACATGCTGGTAATATAGAAATGGTGCTTTTTGGTGCAGTTATAAGTTTTTGGATGCTTCTCCCGATTAGGTATGAACTGGTTGGGATTTAGAATTTGTACTGAAAATACTTTTTAGGGCTCATCTTTAATAACCATATTTCCCCTTAAAATAGTTCACAACAACTTAACTTGCTATAGTATCCCTCCTGTTTTGGCACACGTTTTTCCTGAAACTAGACATAACTTCTGATTTGTG
Source organism: Murina feae (assembly GCA_004026665.1). Taxonomy (NCBI): domain Eukaryota; kingdom Metazoa; phylum Chordata; class Mammalia; order Chiroptera; family Vespertilionidae; genus Murina; species Murina feae. Next base: position 14,563 of record PVJC01020274.1, read on the forward strand.
GACTATTATTGGGAACTACAGTCTCAACTTAAGAATGATTGCTGTAAAGATTCACTTGACTGAATACAGATTTTATCATCCAATTGCTGTATTAATAGAATGTTGCCCTCACCTTAAGAATAAGCCTTGATATAAGCGGCTATATAATGTATTAAATGTCTAAAGTAATCAATATCACATTCAGTCAAGTGTATATATTTCTTAGCACTATGACATCTGAGGCTAATTAAAAAATTATCTACTATTTTAAAACTTAAATTAAAGAATCATTCCCTTCAATTAGAAAAGAATGTTCTCTTTGGCCCTTCTCTCTCTGTGTGTATTTACAATAGTATCATCCAGTCAGGATGAGGGGACATAGTGAATATCTCAGAGCAGGTCCCTGAAGCCTGACAAATATCAGGTGTTTTTCTCATATGTGCTGATGTAAACTAAGAATTATAGTTATTTCTTGCCTGACTGGTTTGGCTCAATGGATAGAGTGTCGGCCTGCGGACTGAAAGGTCCCAGGTTCAATTCCAGTCAAGGGTATGTACCTTGGTTGTGGGCACATCCCCAGTCAGGGGCATGCAGGAGGCAGCTGATCGATGTTTCTAACTCTCTATCCCTCTCCCTTCCTCTCTGTAAAAAATTAATAAAATATATTTTAAAAAAGAAGAATTGTAGTTATTTCTTGTTGGCTTTAGGAGACCTAAAAAAAATAGCCTGGCCAAGAATAGGGATGAAAAGTGGCAAACACAAGTACTATCCTTGTCACAGGCTCTGTGATTTTTTTGCCAAAGAGCCTAGGTGAGCTTTTCTTTTCATTTGGTTAATCTCCTTAAATTGGCTATTCATTCCCCAAAGCCATTAACTATTCCAAAATACCCAATTTGCCTTTTTCACTCTGAACTCTATAACCATATAATTAATGAGCCTCTTAATTCTATGTTGTGTGTTGACTTATGCAGCAATGAAACATGACACGGTGTTAGAATTAGATCATTGGGTTCTTTCCAATAACTGAAACATTAGATTTCTAGAAAATATGCTGTAGCATGTCCAAGCCAATTCAAGATTAGATGGCTCAACATGCAAATTATCCATCTGTGTAATGTGAAACTATCTTTAAATCTTCTTATCTCTTTCAACATCAACAACTCCTATTTTTTTTTTTTTTCTATTCACCAACCAGTTCTTGGGGAGGTATCATGGAACTAGGCTTTTTTTTTTTTTAAAAAAAAAGTATGGAACAAATTCACCATGAAAACTAAGTATTATCTTGAAATTCCACTTTTCCTCTAAAAAGTGGACTCAGAAATGTTCAGAATCTTGTCTGATCCTACTATTGATTCCAATCCTTTACATTTTGGAAATTAGCAAGTCAATTATGAATTGCAAAATTGGGGAGATTTTTGTGGAAAATATAAGATGAAGTCTGTAATAACTCTATAGAATTATGGGTTTATAATTTGAAAATTAAGCATGCAAACAGAATAGAAAACCTTGAGGTATATTTCATGTTCATGGTAGAATTAATATTTTTAAATGTCCATATTAAATGCCCAAGTAACCTACAGATTAAATGCAATCCCTATCACAATTACAGTGGCATTTTTTCGCAGAAATAGAACAAACAATCCTAAAATTTGTATGGGACCACACAAGACCCCAAATAGCCGAAACCAAAAAAGAACAATGCTGGAGGCATTACAATTATTATTTTAAAACTGCATTTCAAAGCTAGAGTAATCAAAACACTATGGCATTAGTTAAAAAAAAAAGGACACAAAAATAAATGGAAGAGAATACCAAACTAAGAAATAAATCCATGCCTATATGATTCATTAATTTTTGACAAAGGAGCTGAGAATATGTAACAGGGAAATGTCATTTTCTTCAATAAATGATGCCGGGAAAATGGGAATAAACATTTGCAAACCATATATCTGATTGGGGTTAATATGCCAAAGAATTATACAAAGAATTCATACAACTCAATTAAAAAACACACCCCAATTCGATGAGAAAATGGGCAAAATAGCTAAATAGACACTATTTTCAAAGAAGACATACAAATGACCATCAGATACATGAAAAAGTGCTCAACATCACTAATCATTAGGGAAATGCAAATTAAAATCATAGTAAGCTAACACCTCACACCAACTAGGACATCAAATATCAAAAAGACAAGACATAACTAAAGTTGGTGAGTATGTAGAGAAAAGGGAACCTTTGTGCACTATTGGTGAGGATATAAACTAGTATAGCCACCATGGAAAACAGTGTGTTGATTCCTCAAGAACTTAAAAATAATTGCCATATGCCAGCAATTCCACTTCTGAACATATATCCCAAAATGTAATCACTATTTCAGAAAGATAGCTCCACCCCCATGTTCACTGCAGCATCCCTCACAATAGCCAAGGTATAGCAACAAATTAAGTGTCCATGGATGAAGGAATGAATAAAGAAGATTTCACACACACACACACACACACAGACACACACACACACACACACACCCAGAAATACTATTCAGCTTTAAAAAGTAGGAAATCCTGCCATTTGCAACAACATGGATAAAATCTGAGGGCATTTTTGTAAGTGAACTAACACATATAAAGACAAATACTGCATTCTATTACTTCTCTGTGGAATCTAAGAAAAGAAAAAAATTAGAAATAAAGTAGAATGGTTGTTGACAGAGGTTGGACGGAGAGAGATATAGAAAGAAGTGAATAAAAATACAAACTTTCAGATACAAGATGAACAAGGTCTGAGGATCTAGTGTTTAACATGTGACTATAGTTGATAACACTGTGCTGTGTATTTGAAATTTGCTGAGAGAGTAGAAATTCTGTTCTTGCACTGACACACACAAAGCTAAACACGTGCAGTGACAGATGTGTTAACTCTACCATGGAAATCCTATTACAGTGTATATGTGCATCAAGTCACCATGGTGTACACTTTAAATATATTATGAATTTTATGTCAATTATACCTCAATAAAGCTGAACAATAAAAAATATTTAAGATGTAAAAATTTAAATAAATAAGTATATCCTAACTAATAAAAGCATATTATTAAAATTAACCGTTTCTTCGGGACACCTAAGCCATGCCCACCAGCTAATCAGAGCAACTGTATGCAAATTAACCCAGCCAACATGGAGGCCGACACTCAGGGAGCAGAGTAAACAGGCAGCCATCCGTGACAGCAGGAGTGAAACTGTTTGTGGGCTGCCTGGGCTTCTCTCCGCTCCAGGGAACAACATATTTGCAACAAATATCTCAATCCTAGGAGCTGAAGCAAACAGCAGGCCAGGTCTGATTTCTAATTAAACATTGTTTCATTATAGAAGCGTGAGGTGAAGCAGAGGCGGTTTCAATACTAGGCCCCGGCTTAAAGGAACAGTGTGTCAATTATAGAAGATAAACAAACCCCAGAAACCTGTTTCCAGCCAGCCTTGCTGGGACATTGGGTCAATGGGAGCTGTGGGCAGCCTGAAAGTCTGAAAACAGCTATCAGCCCCTCAGCCAGGCTGGCCACACCCCAGTGGGGTGGGGGACGTTACTGGGGGGCTTGGCCAGCCTCCAAACAGCCATCAGCCACTCACCCATGCTGGCCACACCCCAATGGGGTGAGGGACACCGATGGGGGGCTTGGTCAGCCTGCAAACAGCCATCAGCTCCTCACTCAGGCTGGCCAGGTACCCCAGTAGGGACCCAAAACCTGAAGGGACTGTGGGCAGCCTGAAAATGGCCCTCAGCCCATCACCTAGGCTGGCCACACCCAAATGGGGTGAGGTTCCACACTTGGGGGCTTAGCCAGCCTGCAAACAGCCATCAGCCCCTCACCCAGGCTGATCAGGCACACCAGCAGGTGGACATCCCCAGAGGAGTCCCAGACTGCGAGAGGGCACAGGTCGGGCTGATGGACCTCCCAAGTGCACAAATTTTTGTGCACCATGCCCCTAGTCTATAATAAAAGCATAATATGCTAATTAGACTGGACAGCCAAAAGACCTTCTGGATGTCATTCCAGACATCCTTCTGGGTGACTTTCTTGACTAAACTGCAGCATTGGGGGCTGAGGCAGAGGCAGTTAGGGGCAATGAGGCAGGCTGGCAGAGGTGATTAGGGGCAATCAGGTAGGCAGGCGAGCAGTTAAGGGCTATCAGGCAGGCACGCAAGCAGTTAGGAGTGATCAGGCAGGCAGGCAGAACAGTTTGGGGCTAACAGGCAGGCAGGCAGAGATGGATAGGGGTGATCAGGAAGGCAGGCAGAGGTAGTTAGGGGTGATCAGGCATGCAGGCAAGTAGTTGAGGGCAATGAGGCAGGCAGGCAAGTGATTAGGGGTGATCAGGTGAGCAAGTGAGCAGTTAAGGGTGATCAGGCAGGCAGAGTGGTAGGGGCAATCAGGCAGGCAGGAGAACAGTTAGGGGCAATGAGGCAGACAGGCAAGTGGTTAGAGGTGATCAGGCAGGCAGGTGAGCAATTAGGAGAAATCAGGCAGGCAGACAAGCAGTTATGGTGATCAGGCAGGCAGAGTGATTAAGGGTGATTAGGCAGGCGAGTGGTTAGGGGCTATCAGGCAGTCATATGAGCAGTTAGGAGTGATCAGGCAAGCAGGCAGAGCAGTCAGGGGTGATCAAGCAGTCAGGCAGAGTGGTTAGGGGCAATCAGGCAGGCAGGTAGGCAAGCAGTTAGGAGCCAGTGGTCCTAGATTGTGAAAAGGATGTTCAACTGTCAGTTTAGGCCTGATCCTGCAAGAATCGCTGTGGGATCAGGCCTAAACCATCAGTTAGACATCCCCTGAGGGGTCCCAAATTATGAGAGGGTGCAGGCCGGGCTGAGCCTCCCCACCCCCTGTGCATGATTTTTGTGCATTGGGTCTCTAGTCTAATCTAATAAAAGAGTAATATTCAAATTGACCCTCACTCCATTACACCTAAGCCATGCCTACCAGCCAAGCCACGCCCACCAGCCAATCAGAGTGGTTGTATGCAAATTAAGCCAGCCAAGACAGCAGCTGGTAGCCACAGAGCTAGAGCAAACAGGAAGCTTTTGTTGCACCAGCAATAGAGGAAACTGCCTGCCTAGGCTGGTTGGGCCTCTGCTCAAGGCAACAAAGTTTCAGTTATAGAAGCCATGGAGTTGAAGCAAGCAGGAGGCTTTGTTTCACCAGTGATGAAGGAAACTGCCTGCTTGGGCAGGCTGTGGTCCTCTGGTCAAGGCAACAAAGATTCAATTATAGAAGATAAATAAACACCAGAAGCCTGATTCCAGCCAGACTTGCTGGGACATTGGGTCAATGGGAGCTGTGGCCAGCCTGAAAACAGCCATCAGCCCCTCACCCAGGCTGCCCAGGTACCCCAAGGGGGGACACCCACCTTGAAGGGGCTGTGGGCAGCCTGCAAACAGCCATCAGCCCCTCACCCAGGCTGGCCAGGCACCCCAGCGGGAACCCCACCCTGAAGGGGATGTGGCCAGCCTGCAAACAGCCATCAGCCCCTCACCCATGCTGGCCAGGCACCCCAGCGGGAACCCCACCTGATCCAGGACACCCTTCAGGGCAAACCAGCTCGCCCCCACCCATGCACCAGACCTCTATCCTATATAATCTTATATGATAAAAGGGTAATATGCAAATTGACCCTGACAGCAGAACCACTGGGAATGACTGGTCACTATGACACACACTCACCACCAGGGGGAGATGCTCAATGCAGGAGCTGCCCCTGGTGGTCAGGGCACTACCACAGGAGGAGCTCTGCTCAGCCACAAGCCAGAAGGCTGCTAGTCCTGCCTCCTCAGCAGTGCTAAGGATGTCCGACTGCAGTTTAGGCCTGCTCCCCACTGGCAAGTGGACATTCCCTGAGGGCTCCGGGCTACCAGAGTGATGTCTGACTGCTATCTTAGGCCTGATTGTCTGGGGAGTGTCCACCTAAGCCAGCAGGTGGACATCCCTCGAGGGTTCCCAGACTGCGAGAGGGCACAGGCCGGGCAGAGGGACCCTTCCCTCCTCCCAGTGCACAAATTTTTGTGCACCAGGCCTCTAGTAGATAAATAAACAAAAATAGAACTTTGATGATATATTTTAAATCTTGCATGTTGCATTTTGACCTTGTTTTATTTTCCTCATTGTGGGGTTTTAGTTGTTCAGCAAACAAGTCCAGCTATACTCCTTCCTCAGAATGACCAATTTCAGAGTATTCTGAACTTCTCATTATGGTGATTTTTATAGTAGAGAATCGCTACATTAAAGGCCATATAAACTGTATGATGTCAATCAGTTATATTAAACACCCTCTCTGAAATAGGCTTCAACAAATGGCATTCTATAGAACTCTAGCCTCTTGAGATTTAAATCCAGTCCAAATGGATTTTTTTTTCTTTAAATCAGGGAACTCTTTCCAATTGAGGCTTTCTATAGTCAGTTTGCAGTAGGGTTTAGTCCCTGCTTTATTGACCATGAAAATAATAAATCAGAATAAAAGAACTAACTTTTGTCTAGTATTGGCATCTGTAGGGCATGTGTGATGTGGGAGAGATGCTGAGCATATCTTTATTTTCACTCAGCTGATCTGTGATCAGCTTATGTGGAATGCAAATAGAACAAGTCGTGGGGGCTGAGGATTTTCCAGTCTGACCCAGCCAATTCAAAGCCTGAAAGTGGTATTGAATGATCACTGAATCGTGGGAAACCCTAAAGTCCAGACCTATCACTTAGGCTCTCCATTGCTCTTAGATAAAGATAAAAACCCTTAACATGATTTCTAAGGTTCATCTTATGCTACTGGTTTTTTCACACTCCAGTCACTCTGGACTTGCTTATTTTTCCAATTCTCCAAGCTCAATCAACACCCCCACTCCTAAGCCTATGTAACATGTCAATTATACCTCGATAAAGCTGAACCATCTTTGTAAACTGGCATTACTAGCATAAAATTTCAAGTACTCTATTGCTTCAGGACTAAGTTGCATTTTAGAAAATATCAGTGTATGCTACCATATGCCTAAGGGTGACAAGAAATCTTCTGGTGGTGTTTGGGAATATTGGAACTACAATTGCTGCTCCCTTCCCATGTATAGTATGGCGTGCCTGTTGAGACAGCTGCTGCTCTAAGATAAACACAGAGGAGGGGGCTTTGGCACTGAGCTAGTGAGCTTTGCTTCCTTGAGAGCTTTAGTAATGGCTTTGCCTTGAGCAATTTTCCATGGGATTAGTGGGGTTTGAAATCTGTTGATGTTTTCTGAGGACACACTGGAGTAAAAACACACAAAAATATGATTCTTGGGGATAAATTCATTGAGAGTTTGGCATTTGCCCCATAAAACTAGAAAGTATATTTGAAATCTGAGACTATATTGTGCTAATAGAGGCATATTGGGCACACTTGTGTATTTCTTTAAAAGCAGGATAATGACACTATTTATTTTTCTTTGTCTGAATCACATTTTAAGGTGACTTTTCATTTGCTTTCTATTTTTCTTTATTTGACTCAGTAATTGGACACAGTGATTCATCTGTAGCTAAACTTCTTCTATCAATAGGCAGCTATATTTGAATGTCATCTACTTCCAAACCAAAAAAAAGGCACCACATGCTTTGTCCAGCTCTGAAAAATTTTATTAAGAAGTCATAACACTACCACTAAGCACATCGTTATATTAGTTATAGGGGGGGGGGGATGAAATAGTAGAGAGTGTATGTAGTCATGAGAATATTTGTGATTAGAATATCTTGTTGGGCTGGCATCATGGTTATCATTGCATACCCTGTTATTTCTTGATGAACTAGGTATTTTAAAATTGAAATTCCCAATAATTTCCCTCATTCATTAACTGGATCCTAAAATATTTATAGAAAGGAAAATCACTGTTATAAGAAAAAATATGGCTTTACAAAGCTTTTATAGTTTTGGAAATGCCTCTGTTCTGAACTGATTTTGAATATTTGAGCTATGGTATACAATTAAAGAAATAAAAAGTGACATTTGAAATGACACTTCTTTGACATGCTCACCAATTTATCCTAAGGAACTAGAGAATTGATTGAAAATCAATCAGTTGGTCATATTAGCATATTTTTTCCATTGTTACAATGGTAGATGTGTCTTTATGATCCAGTTCAACTCTTGCAATGGCCATATCAGGACCTTTGCATGTGTTGTGGTTGTTGGTTACTCTGTATTGGCCACAGATTGGTAAATATGTATTTTATATACCATATATATCAAATATAAAGTGAAATTTCCTTCAAAATTATCACTCAGAGAAGAAGAAATATTGTATTCAAATCCCTTCAAAACCTGCTTTGTTATTATTGTTTTATTACAAAAAATAATGTTTAAGAAAGACACATTAGCTTAAAATGGTCTCAATCAAGTCTAATATTTAATGCATATACAGATTGATGGAATTCCCCAAAAGACAAGGAAAAGTTAGCAAAAGTTCACAGTGCTTACATTCATGTGTTAAAAAAAAAAAAAAAATCGGAGAAACCAAGATGGCAGCATAGGTAAACACCTGAAACTGCTGCCTTGCACAACCAGTTAAAAATACAACGAAAAGAAAAAACAGACACCACCCAGAACCACAGGAAGGCTGGCTGAGTGGAAATCCTGCAACTAGAAGGGAAGAGGAAAACACACTGAGACACAGAGGAGGTGCAGGATTAAAGTGCAGAAGTATGGAGGCGCGCTTAGGAAGAGAGCTGGCAACTGAGGACATGGTTGTCTTTTTCAATCTGGAGGGAGGCTCCTGATGGCTCTAAACTCCAGTTTCAGGTGAATTTCTGGGAATCCAGACTCATATGGGGAGAAACGGGACTATTTGGCGTTGGAAAGCCTCCAGAGCGGCTTTCTCTCAGCAGTGCTTGCAGCGATTACCACGGGACACTGAGAACTGGGGCTTCTTAGGGCAGGCTAAGGATCAGCCATAGCTGTTTGCTCTGCCTTGTTGATTCCCTGAGACCCCGCCCCACCCAAGCTGTGTGTGCAGAGGCTTTTGAATATGAAAGTCTTGGCCCTTTGCAATCTACAGTTACCTAACAAACTGCAGCTGAGTCAGACAGACCCAGAACATCCAAAAGAAGGCCCAAGGCCCCACAGAAGCCTGCATTGCTTCACAGCTGGGCTTCATCTGGGCACCTCCAAACCACAAACAGAGAAGAGGAACCTGCAGATCTCTCCATAGCTCCTGCTGAGGCATAGGATAAATTAGTACCTCCTTAGAGATCCAAGAGCCAGTGAACCCAGTGGTCAGAGTGGGACCATCCAGACTACAACTCCTCAGATCCATAAGGGACACACTCAGGGAGCAGACTCAGTGAGCACCAAAGCGCCACTGAAGCAAGTCTTGCCCCATAAGGATGTCTCCAGCACAGAAATTCTCCCACTGTAGATCCAGCTGATTCTCATAGCCAAGTGGCCTGGAGATCAATTCCTCCCAGTGATGCCAACAATAACCAAGGCTTAACTATAACAAGACTGTGTACAAATCCCCCAAAGGGGTGCACCAAGAGTGTCCACCACTGGTAATTGGGGAGGCTGAGCCACTGGGCCCTATATGACACCTAGCACAGAAAGCCACCGTATCAACACAGGGAATCAGCCCAAAATGTGGAGACAAAGAGACAGATCACAAATGACAGAAATGGATAAAAGCAAACTACTATATATAGAGTTCAAAACTACAGTTTTAAGGTTTTTCAAGAATTTTCTAGAAACCGCCAATAAATTTAGTGAGACCCTCAATAAATCTAGTGAGACTCTTGAGGATATGAAAAAGGACCAGCTAGAAATTAAGCATAAACTGACTGAAATAAAGAATATTATACAGAGATCCAACAGAGACTAGAGGATTACAAGAATCAAGTCAATGATTTGAAATACAAAGAAGCAAAAAGCACCCAACTGGAAAAAGCAAAAAGCAAAAAGAGTCCAAAAATATGAAGATAGTGTAAGGAGCCTTTGGGACAACTTTAAGTGTACCAACCTCAGAATTATAGGGGTGCCAGAAGAAGAGAGAGAGCAAGATATTGAAAACCTATTTGAAAAAATAATAATAGAAAACTTCCCCTAACTGGTGAAAGAAATAGACTAACAAGTCCAGGAAGCACAGAGAACTCCAAACAAAAGGAATCCAAAAAGGACCACACCAAGACACATCATAATTGAAATTCTGAGAGCAAAAGACAAAGAGAGAATCTTAAAAGCAGCAAGAGAAAAACAGTTAGTTACCTACAAGGAAGTACCTATATGACTGTCAGCTGATTTCTCAACAGAAACTATGCAGGCCAGAAGGGACTGGCAATAAATATTCAAAGTGATGAATAGCAAGAACCTACAACCAAGATTACTTTACCCAGCAAAGTTATCATTCAGAATTGAAGGTCAGATAAAGAGCTTCACAGATAAGAAAAAGCTAAAGGAGTTCATCACCACCAATCCAGTATTATATGAAATGCTGAAAGATATCCTTTAAGAAGAGGAAGAAGAAGAAAAATGTAAAGATAAAAATTATGAACAACAAAGTGACAACAAATACATATCTATCAACAAGTGAACCTAAAAATCAAGTGAATAAAAAAATCTGATGAACAAAGTAAACTGATGAATATAATAAAGTCATGGCATAAAAAGGAAGAGGACTGACAATTCTTGAGGGGTGGGGAAGAAGTGGGGGGGGGACAGGAAGAGACTGGACAAATATCATATACCTGTGGATGAGGACAGTAGTGGAGGGGTGTAAGGGAAGAGGGTGGGGTGGAACTGGGTGGAGGGGAGCTATGGAGGGGGAGAGAGGAACCACTGTAATAATCTGAACAATAAAGATTTAATTTAAAAAAAAAAAAGAAAAAGAGAAAAAAAACATTCATTTTTATCAGGATAGATTCACATGGCACAATTTTCAAACTATTCAAAAGAGTATACAGTGGAAAACCAAAACCAAGCAGAAACAATAAACCCTTCACTCCTAGTCTTGTCCTACAAGCACCCAGTTCCCTTCCCTGGAGACAACTGATGTTATCCTAAACATACTGTTTTAGAGATCTCTTTAAAGAGCAACATAGTGTAAGGCCATGTCATATTCATGAGATGATGAATGGAAACATCAGATGTTTTAATGTCCATAAAATGGGTTGTTTGGGATTTGAATTTCTGGAGGATCCTACAAAGATTCCCAAAGTTCTGTATCGCAAAATCTCAGATGGAAGTGCATACTGTGTGTCAGGAACAGGTGTGTTAGAGGACAGGAATTCCTGCTGCACATCAAGGTGGTCCCACACTTTAAAATTTATAAATGGTACATGCTGAAAAAATCAATTCCTTTCTTCATTAATGCATACTGAAAACCTACCTATGTGTCAAGTCCTGCGATAGGTACTATCAGAGATGAAACTATTAAAGAAAAAGCCATGAGGCCTGCCTTCATGAAGTTTCCCTTTTAGCAGTTGGATAAAATAAATAAGGTATAATAAAAAGCCCTGAAAATGGACAAAAATATCAAAAATTTATACAGAATTGTAAAATGACTCCTTAGCACAACATTGTCCCTAGTTTTAAAACTAGTAAGTATTCTTTTTTGTTTTTAACTAGGTTGTTATTTGGCATAAAGAGTTAGCGTGCTTTCAACCAAGCTGCTTTTTTGAACAAATCATTTAGAGCTATTAAAACATAAGGCATTACTACTATCCCACTTGATATGCTCTCTCTCCTCTATATTTCCATAGCTACTGATAAATTCTCCATTGTAGCCTTCATGACACTGTTATAATTTATGTTCATCTGCCTTTCTTCCTCTATGTTAGGGCCTTTGAAGAGAAGCAAAGTGTTATTCCTCTCAGTATTTCCAGCTCTTATCATATAAACATACTTAATAACCATTGACTGAAGGAGTGAATAAATGAATAATGAATCTAAAGGTTGCAATATGGGTTTTGCAGTCTCACCTATTTCTAAGGACGCCTTTTCATAATTCAGGTAACTTCTGGCCTCATCCTTCTTGGAAGAGAGAATCCAAAGGGAACACCTCTTTATCTCACAACTAATGAGCCATCCAGTCTCCGTTCACTGCTATGACTTTTTAAGTATGCATTCGCGGGGGTTTCCAAAACCATTTGGAAATGTAATTATCTTGTTTCCACCTACATAAATACATAAGGGATGGATTTATTTGTGTGCATAGGTATATAATATGTGTTCTGGATTCTTTCCCCCTAGAATTTGTCCTTTTTCAGCAGACATTTCTGGGGCACAGGAGGTTATACTATATGTTCAGTCACCGTCCATCAAAGGGAACCTGGAGAAAATGTGCATATACCCAAGAGCACCTTTCTCACAGGCCTGGGGTAATGACTCACTGTTGTTTACAAGAGGATTTTGCCTCATGTGAAGCAGGTGTTGAAACATTTGGACAGCTCTGTAAAAATTGTAGTGCAATGCGGTGAGCGTTAATCATCGGCCTGTACATTTTTTAAAAGTGATTTTGGTGCTCCGAGCCACCTTCAACTTGCAGAGAGACCTTTTCTCATGTTTCCTTTGACCTATCGTCCCCTCCTGTCTTGTAGCCTTCACTCATACCTCACATACATTCAACCAATGACTCTCACCGCCCCCACTCCAGTTCACCAGCATCCTCCTTTTTCTAGCTTCTAAAATTTCCCAACAAATTCCACCGCTAAGTGAAAGTGAAGTGGCAATTTCTCTGGGCCCCTTTGTTGTCTGGATGTGCTGCCTTGGGTGTTTTTGTCTATACTTTACCACACTGCTCAGTAGATCACAGTGGTGGGTAAGCAGGGAACGAGTAACCTTCAACAGGATGGACATTTATTATTGCAAAATTCCTCCCGGCCAACCTCATCCTAAATTGCTGCACTGTGTAACTATAGGAATTTGTTAAAAGAACAAAAATACTTGTATCGTTTCACAGTGTTGCCTGAAGCATACAGTTTCTCCCACTTTAATTATATACTTTTTACAAATGTATATCACACTACCCATCTCATCAAGAGTTCCTTTGGTTTTTTTTTAAGATGATATTATTTAAGAAAGGAGATGGGAAAAGCGCCCAAATAGACTAATGCATAATTGGGCACTTGATATAGGACATAAAGGATTCAGAAGGTCAGTGAGAAAAGGATGGTGTCTTAGATCAAGTTTCCCAGAAGGAGGCAGTTAGATGAGGGTCTGTGTGTAACAGACTGTGCATTGCTTCACAGGGAACACTGGAATGTAAGTTATGCCACAGGACTGTTCCCAAGAAACAAAGGCACTGGGCTCTTATACTTGGGTATCCTTACTCACTGGTTAAGGGCCACCCAAGGGCCATGTAAATTTCTAGGCACTTCCAACACTTGGCAGGTGTAAAGGCAAGATGGCCTCCCATAGTCCATGTGCAGTCCATTGTAAGAGAGCTACAGGAATTACCTGTTGGAAGCAAAAGCACATCTGTTGAAAAATTTACAAAATCCATTCAAGGTGATCTGGATGGAGCAGCAACATCATTTGATACAGATTGACCAATAAAGGATGCTAAGACAGTTGGGTTTTCATAATTAAAAAAAAAACTTAAATAAGACTCATAGAATAAAACAAATCAGAGATTCAAAATTGTAATGCTTCTAGAATATACTACAGTGTAGGAGAGTATCTTATTTAGTGTTGTGAAAGGATTTCTTAGATCCCTGTATTAAGAACATTAACCACAAAGGAAAAAATTAATAAATTTGACTATATTAAAATGAAAAGTTTTGGTGCACCAAAGACATCATTAAAAGAGTTAAAAATAAGGATTGGAAGAAGCTATGAGCAACACATATGTCTGGTAAAGGATTCAAGTCCAGAACAGAAAAATAATGGCTACAAACCAATCGTAAAAAGAAAGACACACTAATAAAAAGTAGAAAAGACTTGAATGGCCACATTACAAAGAAAACATTTGAATGGTAAATAAACATATTAAAATGTGCTCAACTTCATTACTTATAAGGAAAATGCACATTAAAGTCCCACTGAAGTACCACCACACACCTATTAGGCCTACAACAAAGAAAAAGTCTGAGAATACCAAGTGTTGGTGAGATATGGAGCAAGTAGAATTCTTACTCACTGCTTATAGGAGTATCAGTTGGTACAATCACTTTGGAATATAGCTTGGCACTTTCTCATAGAGTTGACTATAATATATCTAACCTAATAAAAGAGTAATATGCAAATTAACCCTCACTCTGTTACACACACCATGCCCACAAGCCATGCCCACCAACTAATCAGGAGAAAATATGCAAATTAACTCAACTAACATGACGGCAGCCACAGAGCTGGAGTTGCCCCAGGCAATGGAGGAAGCCAGGGCCCTGCAGGCCCTGAGCTCTACTCAAGGCTACAAAGTTTCAATTATAGAAGATAAACAAACCCCAGATACCTGCCGGGTTGGGACCTTGGGTTGCCAGGGGCAACTCAGGCTTTGAGCGGGGGACAGTGGGGGGGACCAAGGCAACAAACTTTCAATTATAGAAGTTAAATAAATCCCAGATACCTGCTTCCAGTCAGGCACCCCAATAGAGACCTGAACCCTGAGGGGGCTGAGGGCAGCCTGAAAATGGCCCTCAGCCCCTCACCCAGGTTGGCCACACACCCATAAGGTGAGGGTCTCCACTGGGGGACTTGGCCAGCCTGCAAACAGCCATCAGCCCCTCACCCAAGCTGGCCAGGCACGCCAGCAGGTGGACATCCCCTGAGGGGTCTCAGACTGCGAGAGGGCACAGGCTGGGCTGAGGGACCCCCCGCCACCCCCCGAGTGCACAAATTTTTGTGCACTGGACCTCT